>VWZZ01000680.1:325849-349893 GCA_013399095.1 Psophia crepitans
GTGGGTCACTGGGGTCAGCTGTCCCGGCCAGGTCCCCTCCAGCTCCTTGTGCACCCCCGGCCCCTCGCTGGCGGGGGGTGAGGGGCAGAAAGGCCTTGGCTCTGTGTGAGCCCTGCTCAGCAGGAGCGAGAACATCCCTGTGGTACCAGCACCGTGTCCAGCCCCAACCCAAAGCACAGCCCGTACCGGCTGCTGGGAAGAACATTAACTGCTCCAGCCAAACCCAGCACAGCCACAGAAACTGCCTTGTCTGGGACCTGATCTACTTCAAACATAGCTTTTAAAGAGGATTATGAGGAAGGATTTATAGTGGCAAATAGCTAAATTACTACAGACTAAGCAGTGTTCCTAAATGGCTTCCTTCGGGTCTTTCTGCTGAAAGCAGCAAGACTCCAGAAAGCTTCAGCTATCCCGTACCCTTCAGACCTCCCACCTCCTTTCCTCCTGCCAAAGAGGACAAGGAACCAGCACAAGGATGGTGACAGATACTCCCCAGCAGTGAGGTGTCCCATACACACACACACGCAGAGCCCAGAGTGCAGATGCAATGTGGCATTCTGGAAAAATCTAACCACAAGGCAGCAATGCCTACGGTTGGCAAAAGATTGCAACACCAAGTTCATGTAGGTAAGGAAAGACAAATCTTTGACCTTCTCTCCTTTGCAATAGATCTGCGTTGAAGTCTCTGTATTTGATGCCAGACTCCCTCTTATAAATACAGGAGTTCACTCCCACCCTGCAGTACCTCACGTGCACAGGATTGTGTTTCTTTTTTTATCCATAGAAAAGTGTGAAAACTGAATCTTTCTCATCCTGCCCACTGGTTGTCTCTCCAAGGTTCATTCCTCCCTGCCGCTGGGCAAAAGCTCCCTGCTGCCTTCCTCAGTAAAGCAGTATCTGCTGTTTCCTGTGAGATTGCTATTTTGGAACAGTTCCTGATTTCTCCTGCAACAACTTATCTTCCTGTTGTCCATCCGGGTTCAGGCTCAAAATTATTTGTAATGAATCCTGGTAGATGGCTCCAGCTAACTCGAGAAGGGAAGCACGGTTCAAAGCGAAGCTGCGTTGCAAAGCACCATTCCTGTATTTCTGCCCCATACTCTCACATCAAGCAGAAGGAAATTCCCCTCCGCGCCCAGGCTCTGTAAGCAGAGCTAAGGTGCTTCTGTGTATAACACAGCTTCCCAGATTTCATCAACCAAACCAGTCCTAAGCTCTGCAAGCCTGCCTCAAGGGGTACCCCACCGCCAGCAGTGGTCACCCACGCCACGAGCACCTTTCTCCTCTCTGCAGAGACCTCAACGTTGCAGGGCTGAAGGGGAACAGCGAATACCAGGTGAAATTAGGGAGCACTGGACCAGCAAACCCTGAAGAATGGAACCTTGCGCTCGTCCCCACGAGCAGCAAGGCCTGGGAGCGGCTCCCTGGGAGCCCGAGTGTGAACACACCTCTCCCGGCATGCATCGCCGTGCGCAGATGGATCGTTCATTCTCCGTACATGACTCACTGCAAGACCTATGCTGAGCATCTGCTACCTCATCTCAAGAAACCACGAAGGCAGCGGCAGACTGTAACCCACCAAGAGGCCTTCCAGGGGAAAAATTGGACATATGGACTCTAGTAGCTACCAGGGTGGTCTGCCCCTACACCAGAAATGAAAAGCTGCACATCTCACCGCACAATCGCATTTGTTTATAACCTGCAAAGCTATAGTGTGTCATGGCAAACAAGATTAAAATAAGCCTTGGTGACCTTTAAGCCTCATTTTTGTCATATGTAGCGTTGGAAGAGTGAAGTAGAACTGCATAAAGTAGATATGACCAAGAAGAGGAAAAACATCTCAAGAAACCACGAACACCAATCTTCTGACCATCGAAGACGGTATGTGGCTTCTCCTGTTAATGCAGCTGAAAAGGACAGACTCTGACTGGTTTCTAGGACCAGAGACAGTCACACAGAGCCTTTAATACCTTTACGTCTGAATGGCGTCAAAACCAATGAAGCTCAAATACTGGAATAAAACAAAAAGCTGTGTCACTTCTTCCATGCTGCCCTGGTTAATTAGCACAGCGCCCCTCAAGTTTCTCTGCTGAATTTGATCTTTTATGTACTTTTCTAAAATTTTTCCTTGTAGCTGCTTTTCGGTAGCAGTGGTTTATCACGAAACATTGCTCACAACAGGGGCTGACAACTGTTGAGCTTGGTTTGATCTCCGTTTACTATGGCAGTTGTATTTTCATTTTAAATGGAAGCAGTAAGATAGTTATAACCGGAACATCCACAGTAAAAGGGGGTCACACTAAACATGCCAGACCTGTCTGGGCAGGTCTAATTTAAACACCAGCCTTTTAAGAACGGGACTGTCTTTGAATGAGATTTCTTTGTACTTCTGAAGACAGCACACACCCTTTTCCTGCTGCTTGATTAAACACCACTTGCCCAATGAATAGATCTTGATCAGGAATAGAAAATGCATGGAGGTATCCTGGGGAAAACGTGCTCAATCCTTTCCCAGACTCACCTGTGGGAAGACACGTACAGCTATCCTGAGCACACTGACCTTTCGAATGCGTCCTCACCTTCGACCTCTGCTCTGTCCAACGTCTGTGCCTTTTCAGCATTTCCTTTATGCATTTCAACATAATAAAACATTAATGGTAACAGAAACCTCTCACAGGAAAGCTGTACTTTCAGATTTGGCTTTGCCCTGTGTCTGTTCTGCAGGACAAGCACCAACTGAGACGCGTACTCTTCCGCATGATATTGCGGCCAAAGACCCACCATTTCGATCACAGCAGAAGTCCCGCAGTGCGTATATCACTGCTCCGTCTCACAGAAGCCAATCTTCCCTTGCTAAAAATAACCCTGTCTTTGCTGTGTGAGTAATCAGCCTTCGTCTTGTTCCCACTCACCCATAAGAGTCCGAGTGCAAGGCAGGCGAGTGCCACGGGGGAGCTGGTTTTCCTGTGCAAGGTGAATGTTAGAAGTTTACGCTACTCTGCTTCAAGGGGGTTTTTTCCTATATCAGGAACTTCAGAAATACCCACTTCTACAGTAAACTGTTTGCATAAAGTCCACAGCATAAATACATTTGGACTCGATGATCCTTATGGGTCCCTTCCAACTCAGGATATTCTATGCTGTGATGCTATCATTATCATTAGATTTTGAGGCGAGGACTTTTAAAATAACAGATGATAACTGAGAACTGAATTCCTTCAAAAGCAAGAAAGTTTGCTGCCTAGGACACATACCTGGATTAACTCTGCTCTCTGCTCCAGTTTTCCTGGTTTGCCTTGGGCAAATCACCCAGCTCCCATAGGGTCAGCGTGAGCCGGGGGTCCTGCGTCAGGCTTGGGTACCCCAGCTCCCACTGATTTCAAGACTTGTGCCTCAGCGCACTTGAAAATTTCAGGCCTCAGCTCCATTGCCATAAAAACGGAACGAAGAACGTTTCCCTACCTCACAGCAATATCGTGAGGATAAACATACCCTAGGTTGTAAAACACTCGTATACGGCAGTGATACATGTGCCTGTACGTACTACACACAGACAATAGCTAGGTCAGGCTGGTCCCCATCTCTGGGAGTGACTCATTTCCAGGAGAAGATGCTTGCATTCATTTGGAAGGACAACAAGGCATGACTCAGTGGATCAAAGCGACTTATCAGTACTGAAATCAGCACCTAATGTGAAATTCTGAACACCTTTCTGTCAGTTCATTTACATACTAGAGCTTTACAGGGCTAGTATTAGCTGAAAGTAGACCCACTTGACAGGCAGAATAGTCTCTGGTAAACAGTCTACAAAATGAAAGTCATTTTTACAATTAATTTCTTCTTTACTTTGTCGTGAATTTGTGTTCTCTACTTTTGGAAGGCCTACAGAGATGCCTTTGGGAGGATGGGAGGCACTCTGCCACCTCTCTCTCCAGCCAGGCACCCAGTTCTCCAGGGGGCAGAGGACAGAAATGCCGACCGTGCCGTAAGAGAAAGGATTTCAGCTAGTCCTCAAAAATTCATATCCTGCTGTATAAGCATCTGCCTGCCCCTTTGGATGGCAAATAGGGATTGTTCTGCAAAAGGAATTCTTTACAGCACTTTATCCAGGTAGGCCCTTGTCTCCTGGTGCTTAGACAAACACTTTTCAGTTTATGTAAATAGTTGGTGGATCAAATTTCCCCAGCCACCACACCCAGCCTTCCTGAATCACCCAGAGAAACATAAAGAGAGCCAACCTCTATGCATTGCCTTTTTACCAAAGTACACAAGAGTTGCTACGTTACCCTTTCCCACCAGCAAACAGATTTTTCATTCTGAAAGAATTTTTTTGTGTATCAACCCTCTGCATAATGCTCGTTAAAGTTTGATCTGTTTAAGAGGAGGAGCAGTGGGTGTGAAACAAAGCAAAATAAATGCTGAAAGTGTGCCTTTACTTCTGGACTTCATCTTGTGGCTCCTCTGAAGGAGCCAAGCTCCTGCCACTGAGCGCTCAGGGGGTACCCGATCTTCCTGCAACCGTCTTGCACGTCGTAAGTGCAGGACAGGACTAAGCCAGCTACTTGCATGGGCAAATGTAAAGGTCATTAGGAAAAATCTGTATGAATCCCATGAGTCCATCTACATGGACTCACCGGCCGTCGTTAGCTGGGCTTGCTTTTCTAGAGAGATCGATACGAGGCAAGACCAACTAGATCAATTGTAATTACACCTCTACAGTGAGAAAACGATGAGCATCCCTGCAGCCCTTCTCCATCCATGCTACCGCCAGCCTGCACCGCAAGCCATCCAACACCACCGTTACTGGCCCAGCACAGCCCGACACGCCTGGTGTCTGGCCACAGCTCCACTCTCCAGCAGCCAGGAGACAGGTCCTTCTCCCCGTTTTGAGCTGAAGGAAACCTCTCCCCAGGCTGCGGTCGCTGCGGCAGCCGTGGTGGTGCAAAGACACACACAGGCCTTGGGAGGAGATGCAGATCCTCCATTTGGCCAGCTGAGGGAAATCCAGAAACAATTTCTAAAGCAAAACCTTGTTTTCAGGCTGAAAGCAGAAACTAGGGGCAAGAGATGATTTTAAATGTCTCTTTTAGCATTACGACGTCTCAAAACCCCCTCAGTTCTCATCTCAATAATCACTCACTAGCCTTTGTGCACTCAGAATGCCATACTACTAGTTTTAGCTACTGGAAAGCAAATCCAGGCCAAAACTAGACAACCAGAGATGACCACTCTCTGGCCCAGTTCATCTGGACCCTTGCCCACACCCCAACCGTACCCTTAATCCTACCCCCAGCCCAACCTCTGCTTCACAGCTGCTGTAGGAATTCAAAAGGACTCTGAAAAACAAAGCACCGAGGTCTGAATTCTCTATGGAAACCTGAATGCAATCCCTGTTATGTCAGCAGCTTACCTAAAGGTTCCAACTATCACACACAGGGCTCAGAACGCAACACCCAGCTACTGGTTTCACTGGAGACAGAGGGAAATTTGACCTGGTGGAGTTATTCCTACTCACTGGCGATTAGAAATGAAGTTGTGTACATGAATCACGTTGTAAGGGTTTGATTTATTGCAGGTGAACAATTCTGTCGCTGAGCCAGCCTAATTCACAGCGCAGGGTATATACTGACGTCTTTTCTGTTTGCTTAAACTCTTTATAGAAATTCTAACATAGTTTCAAATAGTTGTGGTCAAACAGTTGTAAATACACATGCATTTCCAACTGTGTTACCATCTCTTTTCCGTTGCTCTTCTAATGCTTTGGGTGACCTTTATGCACAATTTTTAGGCCTTTTTACATGAAGTATCATTATATGAATTTGTCTCAAGACCTCTCTGAATTTTTTTGATTCATTCATTCTATTTTTATGTGACTAAGACTGGTTCTGACCTTGTCACAGTGCTCATCAGCAACGTGGAGTATAAAGTGTGTTGCGTGGACCATAAATCACTGCAATATGTATTTTAGCCTTTGTTGAAGGTGCAAGTCCCAGCTCTTTCTGCATGATTTCTAGGAGAGATCTTTGCACTCTTATGTTTTGAAACATTGTGATAAGCAGAAAACAAAGCTTCTAAATATCCACAGATTAAAAAAAAAAAAAGTAGTAAAGCAAGGTGTTCACTCATTATCATTTCTTAGTGTGAAGGACCACCCTCATTAAAGGGCTTAGATTTCAATTTCACAAGATAGGAGCCATGACTAAAACATCCAGGAAGCTCTTCCCCCCTCCCCATTTTGTTTCATGCTTTTTAAGAATACCTCTGTTTTAGTGATTTGTGCTCAAGGTGAAGACTGGTGGCACCTAAACACACTTGCCAAATGTTTATGAAATGGACAGCATCTCTTGGGAAGCAGCATCACGGTGAAACATCGCAGGCATTTCAAAGACAGAAAGCCATGGCAGGATCCATGCATCAGGATAGGCAAAAGATTGTGTGGGTGGGAAAGTCCTCTGTCTCTTGCCCTCTTTAGAGAACAAGGAAAAGGGGGAAAAAGAAAAGGAAAAAAAAAGAAAACCTCTCTGGGTAGACTGTAACTACAAAGGGGGTGGCAGTCCATGCCTGGAATCACCTGGACTTTGGGGGATGTTCTGCAGCTTTTCAGGTAGCAGAAAGCTGACCTCTCTGAGGGTCCTTCCTCGCTGCAGGGTGAGAAATCAGGGAAGCAGTCAGGGGAAATGGTGCGAAAAGGGAGGGGTGCACCGGGGAAGAGGAGGCGGCGTAGGGTGGGCAGGGGCCCAGACCGGCACGTTGTGCGGGGCCGCTCCCGACGGAGGCTGTTGGTGCGGTGCACGCTGTGAGAGTTGGCACAGGTTAGATATAAAATGATGGGATACACAAATCCCCAGCAAAACCGATTGCACACACCCAGCTGAAAAATGTAAGTAAACAATAATTCCTGTCCTTTTTATATCTATTACTTCAAGCTCAAGCATGCTTTAATCCTTCATTTTATTTGATATCATTGAGCTTATCCAACACATATAAAAGGATATGTTCTCCTCCTTAGACTGCCTTCAACTTTCTATGAAACTAGTTTTAAGCAGCAGGACAATATTTGTGTAGCAGATAATACCTGAAAGGAGGCTCCCCTGTCCAGATAGGCAGAGAAAATTCCAATTTTAGGCCTTCCAGCATAGAATAAAACATTGTATGCTTAGAGATGCACAGCCTGGCTGCAGCCATGTATTTGGTATTCCTTGCGTGTGTCCCTTGTGTGTGAAAACTAAGGACCGTATGCCAAAAGTCATTCACTTTTCAGATGTGACATGTCTAGAAACGCCCCCATCTTTGAACAAAAACAATCAGGAGTATTGCACTCTTGCAGAGCTTTCAAACAGTCGTAAGAAATACAGGGTTGTAAAGTCCCCTATACTTCAAACAGGAATAGAGGGACTGACAGGGAACAGAAAAGAGGTGGAAAATAGGAAAACCAGTTAAACAAATGAGCCTGGAGAACTGGGTTCTGTGCCTGACTCCACCTCAGATGCTTTGTTTGGCCTTTGGCAAGTTACTTATCTTTCCTGTCTCCATTTCCTTAATGGTTTTAAGGAAAGCTCACAAATAAAATTATGAGCTTGTAGAAGTTAGAGACCAGCGCTGAGGGTAGCGAAAGCATCTTTGGGTTGCAGTTAGGAAGAAAGAACAGCGGAGAACGGCGCGAGGGGACTGACGTTTAACGAGCGACGATTCAGCTCTTGCTCCTAGCATTTGACATTGCTCCTTTATCGCAAAGTCATTGACAGAAGTCTATATTGCTGTGCCTCTAAGGGCCTTATTTTATCTTCTCACCTGCTCCTCTTCTATGAGTATGACTTCTAGTCTCACGAACTTGCATAACCGTGCATAATCGCAATCAAAGTGTGACACACTGCTCAACTGGCACCTTTCCCTCTCTCTCCAGTTATCACCATATTATCTCAACACGTCCCTAATTTTCTGCTTTTACTTCCTGCAGGCTGAGTCGGGAGCGTGGACTGCATGTGTTTTAAATGGATATCCCTCTGCTTACTATCTGAATATCGTTATTCTAGAAAACTTTGTGCTGCATTTCAAGGTTAATTTCTGATTTCGATCTTTGTCAGCAATAGTGTTATATATATTCAAATAAAACTTACATGTATAGCTATAAGATGCACAGCAGATGTTTAAAGTACTTTACTTAAGCCCTTTATTAAAGTCATACTTCATAAGGATTTTCGTGCCCCAGAATGAATCCATATCTGGTTTCTTTCATCACAGCAGTTTTCAAGTTGCTGCAATTGTCACCGTTACTTAATTTTTCCTCCCGTTTGATAAAACCACAAACACTTGTATACACCAGAAATAAAGAGCTGCTTGTGGAATGGAAGACGACTGTAGACTTCAGCCAGTCTACTGCAAGATGATCTAAAAATCCCAATGCAAATGACATTTCAAAGATTAGATTTCCATTTTAACGAAAGAAGCTCTCTCTATGAATGGGCGTTGTGTAGGCAGCTGGAAAGCCACACTGCCTCCTGAGCAGGTGTACTGGAGAAATAATTTTTAAGGTTAAATATTCCTGCAAAGGATCCAGTACTCTGCTGGACTGAATTCCAGGAGGTGTTACACCAACTTCTCAACCTCCATTTGGCCAATACTCCTAATCCTGGGATGAAGCAGAATTTCTAATATCTATGCAGTGTTTCTGATGGGAGCATTGAAGGGTCATGGGGGTGTGGGGGGAAGAAAAAAAAATCCTAATTAATTTTAAAATTCCATTTTCTACAGAAAACCCACAGGGTGCAGTACCTTCAAGATCAGAGGACTGAACACAGTGGTCCATGATGTCCCTCATGTCCAGTGTGCAGATCAGACAAAACAGGTACTGTCTTGTTACTAATTGCTCCAACTTTAAACACGACCAGTCCTGACACCGCAGGAAAATACAGGTTCGAGCTAAAGAACCATGTTATCAGAAATACAACGATGTAGCCAGATGCTCTTTCTTCACCTGAATTAAGCCTCCTACACCAGTCTCCAACTTCCCAGTAACGTCCAAATCCTTGTTCTCCTGTTTACGCGGAATAGTGAAGCACAGATGGCAGTAAGGGCAGAAATGACAAATAATGACCACCAGCAAAGTGCCTTTTTGATGCTTAAAGCTCAAATGCTTATCAAAACTGCCTGCAGATGATCTAAGCCCAATGTTTCCTGAGGCATCCCAGCGAACATGGGTCTGGCCATAGAAAGCATGGGAGGGAGAAAGCAAGAGAGAAATACCTTTCCGAAGACGAGGCACCAACAATTACAGATTAGGTTTTACTACGTGGACTGAGAGGAGTCACAGCTGGCCAAACTGGCACCACAACCCTGCATTTTTATAACTACATCCAGTGGAGAGCATATGCTAATCTTTTACAAGCGTGAACAGCGATTTGTGAAACCCTGGCATGCAGGTAGGCATCACAACCCTTGTTTTATAGATGGAGTCTTTATTTCCTGACCTGTCCTGGAGCTGGACACGGACCTCACGGCCCGGGGTCCCTGTTTGCATCTCAAGCATAGCGCAGCTCACTCACCTTTAGGAGCTTTTCCGTACAGCTTCCTGCCCTTAGTACAGGTGAGATAAAGGCATTTTCTACCCAAATTTCTGTACATATTATATTGGGTAAAAAGTCTATTCAGTGGGAAAGCCTATCATCCAACGTTTAAGTTGGACAAGGTATGGGCACAGGCGCTGGAACTGCCTTGTGTTCACCTCATCAGCGGGGAGGGCAAACAATTTGCTACGAGAGCATTTTAAGCTGTCTAACAATGTTTGTGTGTGTCTGCATCTATAGGAAACCCCTTCATGCTGCTGCTGAATGACTTTTCTCCCTCCCTATTTGGATTAGTTCCAAGGCCAGGATTATAACTTCTCTTTGCTAAGCAACAAATATTAACTATTGCTACTTCATCAAAATCCTGCACCAATGCATTTAACCAGTTTGTCAGCCAGGAAGATGATATTTTCATATTTGTTAGCCTGGAGCTTCACTAAAATTAAGATCAACTGAGTACAACTATAACAATTATCAATTTTCATTCTTGGATAACAGCTTGAAATTGCCTTCAGGAAAAAGGAGGGTCCTTTGCTTTGGATGGAAAAAAAAAATTAGATATAAAATTAACTACTCTTTCTTCCTCAGGCTAAACATGTGGTTAAGCTCACTAAAATTATTCAACAACTTTACAGGTTGCATGCCTATTTGCTTTAGCTTTTAGGTTGATAAATGAGCAAGTAAAAAAAGAAAGCTGTCAGGTACATTAAATTGCATTCTCAGCCTGCACTTGTACCTATCCTATACCAAATAATTTCCTGCAGCCAGCTGGAACTGTACTGAGCAGGGGAAATCTGAAGTACCTCTGAAAGAAGAATGCCTTCAAAACTGCTGAAGCCAATACGTTTTGAATGCAGATGTAAGTAGACTATTGGTCACAGTGGAAGATCCTCTTTGTCAAAGCGGTTTGATGTTAACTGAGGAGACAATAGTTTTACTTAAACAACAGATAAAGGTGGAAGTATTATAATATCAATAGTTGAATGCTTGGCGATCACAGAAGTGAAGAGGTTTTACCACGAGAAGTTACTGGCAGACTGAGGGGTGAACAGACTGTCTCCCTACAGCTTCTGGGCTCTGCTGCTTTCCATGGGCCTGACACGGATATCAGGGAAATCTGGTGGCTCCGTCCCTCAGCAAACTTCTGGCTGGGCGTTTTTCTGATTCCTCAAGAAAACAGAGCAATGCTTTTCTGTACCTCTTTTTAAGCAAGTTCCCAAAGGCAAAGAAAATAGATTTTTACGTCAAAATAGAAGAGTAAACAAAATAATACAATAGTATCGTCATTGTCTCCACCTATTTTTCTATGGGAAAAATGCCAGGTAATGGATTGATTTATTTATTTGATTGTAAATGAGGTTTCTTATATTGTTGGAGAAAACATCATCTTTTTTTTTTATTGTTTATTTTTCCTTTTGAAGATTTTTCCACTGAACACATACTTTCTGCTTTTTAATAGATCCTACTAACCACAGCGAAGCAAACACATGCGGCCCGGTACTGAGGTAATGTCACCTCTGGATTGCTTAACGCTGTACAAAGATTAAAGCACCCCGGTTCTACCTTGCTCAATCTGCAAGACTGCAAACTCCTACTTTAAGGCACGTGTGGTGCTGCATCGCACGGCGCTCCGTATCCCAGGAAAAGGTCAAAGGGACTGATATCCTGTTGAGCAACATTTTCTACGACTGAGACAAATGGAGCACCAGATCAAAAGGGAGTAGGCTGGGTAAAGGATCAGCTCGCTATCAGGTTGAAGACACAAGACAAAGCAATTTCATCAAGAGAAATTAACCCACATAGATAAGCGAGAGATGGTGAAACTGTTTCAAGATATGTCGATAAAACTACTTCATCAAAGTGGTAAATTGCCTATAAAATTAAATCTCTTTGTGAATTTAGACATCTTTTTCCTGCAGTGAAAACATTTCCTCAATAAACTGTACCGTTTGCCATTTCCAGACCGAAACTTTTACAACTTTCTTTTTTTTCTAACAGATTTTCTTTCTGAAGTTTTTTTTAACCACGTTTGAAAAAGTTGAAATCAAAACACTATCTTAAAACATTTTAATCATCAAAATAACTGCTTTCAGGTTTTTGCTTTTAACTATTTCACATTTCAACTTTTCCCCCAATTGGAAAAAAAAAAACACCACCCAACCCAAAACAAAACACCAGACCAACCACCTCCCCAAAAAACCCAAAGCAAACCAAATGAATCCCACAGCACACAGAACCACCACCTAATTTAATTGTCCTGCACAGTCTTCCACACTGCACTAATCACAGACATCGCGGGCAGGCGCGAGCTTCGCTCTTTTACCTCTGAAGAAAGCAACGTGCCGCTCTAAAGAGCCTGACAGGAAAGCAGAAAGCTTTCCCACAGGTTGGGGTCCACCATGTCAGAAACCACTTGAAGCTGTGCCCTGAGTTTTCAGCTTGGTTGGTGGAAAAAAATGAGACACTCTATATTGTGGAGGTGGGAGACCACTGAAAAGCAAAAATTCCGATTCTCTCTGATACTAAGTTGTGGATACAGAGAGCGACCCGAGGACATCTCTAGCTCTGCAGACCTAACTGTTTGTTTATCTTGGCAGCTACGCCCCAGCTAGTGCTCAATGGCAGAGAGCAGTTTCCTTCCCAACAATATGCCAAACGCACTTCTCGCTGATTAAGCTGCATGGGTGAGAACAATTCCACCGTGCTCCACTGGAAGAATGAGTGGCACCTTTGGGAAGACTATTCATAAGGGGAGCTGTTAAGCTGTAGCTCAGCGGGGCTTTCCCTCCCCTACTCCGCTTCAATCAAGAGTACAGGGCAGCAATTAGAGCCACTGTCACCAGCTGCTCCCGTACCATTGAGCAGCCACCATCCTGCTGGGGCTCTGAAACACGGCTCTGGGATTGCAATTAACACACGGCTAACAGCTCTCTGTCAGAGCAACGAGCTATGGCCGCGCTCAGAATAAGACACTGGCCAGTTTCATTTTCAGTCACAAAGATAAGTTGCAACAAGCCAAAGCAATAGCGTGCTTGGCAAGGAATTGCTTGGGAATCTCTCTTTAAGGACAAGGATACCACCTTCACGCGACCCTGCTGGTAATTCGCTAATGTTTAGTGGTGGTGACAACACTAAGGAACTATCTGGATAAAACTTTGGAAGTCATTACACCTGCTATGGTACAATTGACACGGTGATAAGATGTTCAGATACTAACTAACTCTTGATTCATCCTTCCTTTGCTGGGACAAAGTTGGCTTATTCTGCATGCCACAGTAAGAGGTGACAGGCACTGACTGATCAACACCTTCCCCAAGCCTCCCACCTCCAATTTTAGTAGGAACAAGTCAACTGAACATTTAGGTCCAGTGAACACCTTGGCCACGGGAGACCTGGGCATAACAACTACGATGCAGTCTACAAGGAGAGTCTTTCCATGACAGTAATTTCCCAGGAGCTTTCAAACATCTATTTTGTCCTCAAGTCTTCTGTGTCTGGAAACACAGACACGCTCAAGATTTTGTAGATTAATGTAAACAGTGTATGAAATTGAGCACAGCGTTAGGATTCAGGCCCCTCTAGCAACCTGCAAATGTCGAGGAAGTTCAGGATTCCTAGCACGTAGTTGTGGAGTTGGGGGAGCCAGCCCAACATTTGACTTTTCCCTTGGTTCAGATTTCCCTGCATATAGAAAGAGTGGGTGGATATGGCAAGGCATACAGTATTTATAGATCAGCTGATGTCACATCTGAATGCAATTCTAGATTTACTATTACAACTCTTCCTTCATCTAGGCAATAACTACCTGCCTGCTAAAAGGCATCATTCTTTTATTGTTAGAATGAAACCGGACCTGGTACCCTGGGGCAACTGATTTCAATCTCCAAGTTCATGGTTTTTCTTGCTGACAAGACTGGTTTGAAGGAGAGCCAAAACGCCAGCGGCAGTTGCCCTTGCTCAGAAGAACCTTGAAAGACGTTACGATGACTGTTAATAGAGTACGCACACACACAACTTTCTGCAATGAACTGGCAAATTATAACTGGTTCCCCCAAAACTGCACATGGGATTGGTGTGAGGAGGATGTGTCCTATTGCGGAGGAGATAAGAAATCTTGAGTTTGCAGGAAGTCACAGTGTCCCAGGCATCGCGCCGCACTGCCGGCTGGTCGCCCCTCCAACGCAGGAGGCACTGGCTGAGCACCTGCACGTGCGAATACCGAGTTTCGTGTGCTCGGAGGGCTCTAACACAACAGCAACTGTAACTTCGTGCCTTTTGGTCTATGTGCCATTGCCTGACCAGTCTTTCGAATATCAGGCCCGATGCTTTAGGGGTAGAAAGCATGCAGAAGAGGCACCAATTCTAAAGTGACTGGAAAGCTGGAAACTGTCTTATACAATAATTTTAGGAAATTTCAGAACAGCAGCATTGCACTGTTGGTGTTCCTACAGCTGTTTCCACACACTCGTGCTCCGTTGCCGTGTGATGCACTATAACACCACAAACACCCAGCTCTGCTGTGCAGAGCGTGATTATAAGTTTTCCAGACTACATAATGTGATCCTGGAGGAGCATCTAGCTGACGTCATCTCCTGCACTCGATGGAACTGCGTTCTCTACAAGGTCTCTGCAGCTTTCATAAAGAAACTAGATAACATGCTCACCTTAAATTAGGCTTATGTTTGAGCTCTGATTTCTCTTGAAGGATGAGGACAATTATTTAAAATAAATAATTTCTTTCTTACTATTCAATTTTCACATTTGCAGCACTTTCTAGACAGAGGTTTAGCATGGTAGGTTTGTCTACACTAAGCGGTTGCTCTGAATAATTGCACCAAACACTTCCAGTTTTTCTGGACCTGCTGCATTTTTCTACATTTTGCAAACACTTTAAAAAAAAAAAACAGAAGGAGAAAAAAAAAAGAAAAGAAAAAAAGTAACAGCAGTTACTGAAACCCTGAGGCTGCTGAGCAGCTCAAGGAGCTCCTCGTCCATGGCATCTACCAGGGCCCTACGCATCTGTATGATTGTCCGCTCTAACATGCTTCAACCAAAGTCTCCTTCTGCTGGGACCAGGGACTCGCACAGATGCCACTTCCTTGGCCACCGAAAGCAGTTGCTGTGCTGGGCTGAAAGTGATTTCAATCATTTTGACTCCAGCACGAAACCACCCTTATGAAAACTTAAGCTGAGCTGACTCCGTCGGTTTTCATTGACAACCTCTGCTGCGCCGGGGCACGCGTGCGTGTGCAGACTAGCTCCCCGCCAGGCAGAGGGGCTCTGCCCAAACTAGCAATGGGAGGCAGGGAGGCCGGCACCCTGCGCACCGCTTGCGGCTCTCCCTGGCCCTGAGCCATGGCTGCAGCGTCAGGGCACACTGCATGGGCCACTCTTGGTCCAGCAGTAGTGACATGCTCCATGGCAAACAAGCATGTTCCTTGGAAGTCTCCATACTCACCTTCAGAACTCAGTTCAGTGGCCTATTTGTTGGTTTGGTGTTTTTTTTCCTTTAAAATAGACTGTCATTTTTGATACTGAAGTTTGTGTCTTTAAGATCTCATCACTTGAACAAACCATTAAATTAGCTGCTTGGGAATGAACAATGTAAAATCAGGGACCAGATCAAGAGGCAGATCACCCTTACCCCTGGATGTGGAGGAAAATTTTGCATGTGATCGTTCCACCAAGATGGCTTTTGGTTCTGGATTTTAACTTGCAACTGAGCGTATTTCGTTTCCCAGCATCATTAAACCACTGCAAAATGGATGTCTGACAGTTGTCAGCAGTGCACATAACAGACGTGGACTGCGCGTCATCTCTCTTCTGCTTCATTTTATTCTAACATTTCCCAGGCAGAAAAAAAAATCAGAGCTTTCCAGAAATTCTCTGTGCAACATGGAGACCCCAGAGGTGAGACAACGCGCCCACCACCAGCAGGCACGGTCAGAGAAAGGCACTACTCACAAGCACGTCCTGCACATTGGGGGGGGTGTTTCTGGACAGCCAGGTTAAACGCTTTGGTTGAATGCGGTTTCATCGGCAGCCCAAGTTCCTTCAGCAATCTTAGAAGAACGAATAAAGCTCTTGTGCCTGTTCTTACTAGAATTTGTATGTCTTCTCACTCTAGTTTTCCATAAACAAGACAAAAAAGCAATTTGTTGTATTCAGAGGTTTAACACACTCTATTCCAGCCCAGCACAGGGTTCTCTCCCTGGTAACCACGTTTTCGTAACAGGCTGCCTTGGAGCTCCCCACCTCTGGATTGCCTGCCCACCGAGCCAACGCGCACCAGGGGTTAGCCCTCCGAGCGCTCCAGAGAGCCTCTTTCCACCTTTCACTGGGAGGATCTGGGAGGTGGGAAGAGCTGGTAAACAACGTGGGATTCTGTCAGAAAAGACAGTTCCTGTTTCCGGAGTATTTTGGCTCTGTATATAGGTAAATAGTCCATTAATAGATAGCAACAGCATAAACCCAGACAGCGTTGGGTGACCTGATCTGAGGTGGTTGATGGAGCCATTTGTCTACCAGCGTATTTTTTAAATAAGACCACCAGCAGTGCCCAGAGCATTGTCTGGGTGCTCTTTTATTACAGTTTGTAAAGCTTCAAACGACAACAGGAGACGAGCCGATCATCCCTTGGAGCTTTGCCTGTGCAACAGCAGGATTCTGGTTGCGTCACTAAGCATTGAAAACAAAGCAAAAAGAATCAAAATAGCAAATATTCACAGCTATGAATTTGGAGTTGAGCTTATCCTCACATGAAGATGACACGGCTTCCACGTTTTCACTGCTGCTGTTCGCATAACTGAGGGTAGAGTGACAAGCAGGCGACTAGGAGGATGCACTGGAGACAGGCGTTTTGGGGTAGCCACACACTGTTACACCCACCTTCCTCTGAAGCACATTAAGTTCAAGTCAGAAAGTCACAGTTTTATATGTGTGGGCAAAGCTGGATGGCCTTATCTATTTCTCTCATCAGAATGAGACCATAAATAAGCAGTAAGTTTGTAACAGAACATTTTAAAAGAGATGAAAGAGAGCGAGTGGCTGTCAAGGCTTCATTCTCAGAGCAATCCAGACCCACGTGGAATTGGTTTACAAATCTGAGCTGTAAATTTCTCCCTCCTTTCTCCGATCACTTGCTGCGTTTGTGAGAGTCACGCAGAAGCACCGTCTCCTGCGCCGCGGCATGCCGGCCCCGTACACACGTGCACCGAGCCATTCTTTCCACTAACAGTTGTCACTACCACCCACACTCAGCCTCTGCCCCAGGGCACGGTATAACTGTCTTACTTCTACAGACGCAGCCAGAGCAGACACAGAACCCCCCAGTACCAGCAGGATGAGCACAACACCCACAACGGTGACTTGTGGGATGAAGCGAGAGGATGGAGAAACAGTCTGGGCAGCACCGGCGTTCAGGTTTCGGTATATATGCCTCTCAGGAGACGAAATACACCTATCCATGGGCAGACCTGCACACACAGCCTGCCTGCCTTCCCTGCCACGTGCAACTTCTGGTTCCAAACACTGCTAAGAGTGTGTACGTGCAGACAGCATGGGCGCTCAACTCACAAACTCCATTACTGAAGCTACCACACGTAGCTTTGCTAGATAGGACTTTGCATGCACCAAAGACCGGTGTGCAAACAGATGAGGGCACCGAGTCACTGCAGCCTTGGACTGGGAAGTTTCGCTGGGTCTCAAGGTTTGGCAGCACCGCACGCCTTCCTCCATCCATCAGTGGCACTGCAGCTGCCTGAGCAGCCCAGCAGAGCTCCCTGCCAGCCTCTGTGCAGCTGTATTCTCCAAGCTACCAACTTGCTCACAATTTGTTAATTAGTCTGGCATGACTCAAAACAAACAAAAAAAAAAATCAGGGCCCACAGTACTCTAAAAGCTCCCTTGAATTTTCTGTTTAGCAGCTATCACGGACATATGTCAGCCAAGGGTTTTGGTCGTCCCATCATCTTTCAAATTATTTCAGCTCCAAAACATTACCTTAATCCATTTCTGAAGTTTGTTTTCATCTAAAATTCCATTTAACGAAGACTTGCAGAAAGAAAAGAGAAACCTGTAACTTTCCAATGTAGGAAGGAACCAAACCAAGATACCGTCACTTTTCTCTGAGGAGGAGGTTGCAGCAGGACTGCACTGGTGCTGCAGCATGGTCAGCTGATGGAGGAAGGTACCAGATCTCGGTACCACATTTAGGAGAGAAAAATTTGTTCAAGTAAATTCACTCCTTTCTTCACACATCTCAGCATCTTTCTGTTTAAAGTTTACTTACTTCTGAAGAATAATCTTTGTAATTAAAATTAAGTTTTCACTGTCATAAGAGGAGGAAATCCTCGTCCTCTGAAAGGTAAGCTGGGAGCAGTACATAAAAGCCCCACCAGCAGTGGCCATGCAGCACTAATAGGAACTCGAGCCCATTCCAGATGTCCCAACCTTAGTCCTGCAAGCAAACCCTTGTTCTTCACTCACTTCAAAGAAAGACCAAGCCCCGGCTTCCGCCACTCTCCCACCTACTGCTCTTGCCTTAGAAGAACACTTTTCTGAAGATTGTTCTTCAGCAGAGGACACACCTTGGAGCCATCTCTCCCTCCATTCCAGCCTTGCACTTTTCATAGGCAGTGCCAGAGCAACTGCGTGCACCTCCCCACGCTCTGCTCCTCCAGTGCTCTGTCCTTGGTGCAGTGACATTGACAGCGGCATTTCAGATGCCAATGGGGACGGATGTCCTCTTACAGCAAGACAAATTGGAAGTGGCATGCACAGGATGATTGACACCATGTGTAAGTTCTTATTCTGTCAAAGCTTTACAATGTTGTTAGTTGTCAAACCCAACCACCCTGCCATTGCTTTGCCACAATCCTACATGATGCCCAATGTCTACCAGGCTTTTCATCTGCTCGCAACCATGTTCACAAATTCCTTTCCCAGGGTTGTACATATACCTTCTGCATAGCCTGAAGTCGTGCATCTTGTGAAAGTTCATTTGCTTTGTGGAAAAGTGGTTCTCTTAAATTCAGGGAGGTGTTAAAATAAAAAAAAAATAAAATAAAAAAAAAATTTAGATCTAGGGCAAAACCTGCTCATGCACTACCAAACTCTGCATTTAATGGGCGAGACTGGCCGGGGAAGGGGGTGTCGGAAATCAGACTTGGAATTCTCCCTTCACAGTGTTCAACAAATTCACTTCTAAGTTTGGTCAATACAGGAACTGCCAGACCAGCTCAGCACCCCGACACCCACACAGCCCAACTCTGGCTACACACAGAACAACACCTCACAGTACATAGTTACAGAATCACTTCTCCACAATGGGGGGGAGAGGTTTTAAAAAAAAAAAAATTTAAAAAAAAAAAGAATCACTCATTCATCAGTTAAGAAAGTTTCACTCCTACCCTGGAGCAGAAAGGAAAGTTTTACTTCTACCCCGAAGGAGAAAGATTTGCATCCTTCCACAAACCCGTCTCTTCTGTTAGGGGGAGGTTCCGGTTTTTTTGTTAATTTTTAATGTGACAAATTTGAACGCTTACATTATCCGGAGAACCATTGCAGAGAATGATTAAAGCATATTGGCAATCCTCTCGTTTGCAAAAAAGTTTTCTTTACGACCTTACAAGGTTTGTTTCACATACATTCAGCAGAGCCAGCTCCTGCCATCACTTCAGCAGCCTTGTGAACCCAGGAAGGCAAATCCAGAGGTTGTTTCCAATAGTAAATATCTGCAGAGCCAGAAACTGCTAAGTACCCAAATCACCGATGAGCTTGCTTAAATTTTGTATGCCAGATTGTCATAAAATGATACCAAACAAAAACTAACCAAGACAGAAGCGTCACACGTGTATTGGGACACCTTGTCAATGAGCACTTTCCTGGAGCCCCTGCAGGCACTGGAAGGCCACAATTAGGTCTCCCTGGAGCCTTCTCTTCTCCAGGCTGGACAAGCCCAGCTCCCTCAGCCTGTCCTCAGAGCAGAAGTGCTCCAGCCCTCGGATCATCTCCGTGGCCTCCTCTGGACTCGCTCCAGCAGCTCCGTGTCTTTCCTGTACTGGGGCCCCCAGAGCTGGACACAGAACTCGAGGTGGGGTCTCACAGGAGCGGAGCAGAGGGGGGTTTAGGTTGGGTAGAAAAGGGAGAACACATCCTTGGGGAGGCAACTGATAACTGAAATCTCCTGTACGGAGTCTTCTGGAATCAAAATGCACATCCAGCAGGCTGTCACTCAAAGGTGACTCCTCTGCATGACAGCATGAACTGAACCATGCCCGTCCCGTGCTGCACAGTAAATGTTATGTAAACACCAAGGATGTCTTCATGTGTGGATTAGGAGAAGGATTGCACAAGTTTAAGGTGCTGTGTTGCTTAGCTTGGGAGAACTCAAGACTCAGGGCAAGCTGCACGTGGTACTGCCTTGCCAGCCTCTGCTAAACTGCGAGCGATCGAGCGATATCGCAGGGTTGTGGCATTTATCCACGCCCCGCTCACAACTGCGCCCATCCAGCTTCCAGCGTGGCAGCAAAGAAAAAACAAACCAACCCAGGACATCACATGATTCAGGTTGGAGAGGCGCGTTTTGACTGACGGAGCAATTCCTACAGAATCGCAAGGTATTTGGCCGATGATATTTCAAACCTGAGCAGCATTTTCTGCCTTCGGGGAAGTCAGTCACTTGAGACGTACTAGCGCAGTCCTACACACCGACATACCGGCTCCGGTGAGTGTGAACGGTTCAAATACAGCCCACATTTTTCCCTGCAGAAAGGCCAGGCTGGACGGCTGCTGGGTCCAGTCAGCTCACCCGCACCCCCACCAGTACCACCCACAGTGCACTGGCAGAACTGGTGGTTTCCTTTACCTGGGCCACTGAAACACTCTCTTGCAGAGGTTCACATACACTTTTTCAATTTTTTTTAATTATAATGATTCTGTAAAGAGAGATGCGAAAAACAAAAGTAATGAAGTGAAAGCAGAAGTCTTATCATTAGCAAAAGATTTCATCAGAAAAACACCTACAAGTCAGGGCAGGAGCTACACCTCGCTTTGCGTTTGGAACGCAGCCTGTGCCTCCTCAGTACTACCACAGCGCAAATATTCAGTTATTTACTGAAAGAGGGAAAAAAAATCATGTTCTATGCTTGCATAATCAGGACTCCAGAAGCTCAGAGATGCTTAGATTAACACATTTTTGAATTTTAAGAAGTTTGAGTGAAGAAATTCAGCCCACCGTCTCTTAAATACTCTTGTTTTGTCCCCATGGGACCTCAGTGCTTAGCACATGGGGCAGACAGTGCTTGTGGAACAGGAATCCTCTCCATACCTGGGATGCCCCAAGCCTTATTTACCACCTGTCATCCAAAAAAGAAAAAAAAATTGGCAAAACAAACCTACAAGTCTTTACCACAACTTGATAAGATGAGCTGCTTTTTGGGTCTTTTAGGGGTTTTATTTTTTTCTTGGGTTTGTTTGTTTGTTCTGAGGTCTTTTGGGTGGTTTTTGGGTTTGGTTTTTTTAATAGTAGCTGGAATACAAAGAAAAAGACTGAAATTCTCAAGAACTAGCTACTTCTGGATGCCTTGCTGGAAACATCAAAGCCTAATTTACTTAAACGAGCGTTCAGTAATTTTATGGTGTATAATATCCAATGAGCAATTCCCCAGGCTTCACTCAGAGCCATGGCTACACGATAATTCACAAATGGGAAGTCAAGACCTCAGAAGAGGTGGTCAGAAACACTTCTGTGTTAAACAAGAGCAGCAGATACTTGCTATGGGAAATCCAGCCTCATCGTTCAAGCCTGACAAAATTATAAGCCACGGAATTTTTGGACAGAAATAATTTCCTAACATCCACACAATGTCAGCAGAAATAGTAGATCAACTGGACCAAGAAACATGTGTCTTACAAACATGTCTCCCTAATGGACAAACCAGGTATCACAGATTTATCTGTTAATAAAATATGTGACATCATTTGCACTGATCTGACACTAAAAACTGGGGGTCTTTACCGGCAACCTTGCACACTACATCCCTTTGACAAGTTCTGGCGGGTGATGAGACAAGGCTGGAAATTAAACTTGGAAGTCAAGATTATTCCTAACTTCAAACAGTCTAAATCCTTTGGTACCACCACCCCGTCTAAAAATTACAAAAGCAGCAACAACTGTTATGCCAGGCGACTGAGTTTACCCATTTCAGGATCAAATGAGGTTGCACTAGTCGACGGCACAAACCTCAGCACCCTGTCACTACATCTGGCTGCAGCGCTCTGAGCGCTGAAGAATAACGCCCAGATGTTTTCCATGACACCCTGAGCCATGCAGAAGGTAATCAGAGTTTTCGTCTAGCTGGTTCATTAGCGATGGCACACAGGGTGATTCAGGCAAAGCTTTATTTCCCATGAGCCGAGAATTTACCCGTTAGCTGCTGCCCCGGTTGCTAACCCTCTCGGCTAGCAGGACTTGTATTTCTCACGAGGACGGATTCTCTTGGACAAGCGTTCTCCCAATTGGGCACTGGATACCAGTCACACAAACGCCTGTATGTGGCCCATATCAGTTTTAAGGACGTATATCACCCCTGTTGGTGTTGTCTACGTGATGTGTTTAAACACCTCCGTGTGAGCAGAAGTGAGGCTGCAGAGGAGGAGGGCGAGGGGAAGAGCTGTTCTCAGCAGCCGCCCCAAGCGCCTCAGTTCAGCGAGATCAGAGCACCAGTTGGTGCAGGGAGCGACTCCCCAGGAACAGGATTTCAGCGATTAACCCAGATACCTAAGGGACAGGACGTGGACAGCCCCACCTGCAAGCAAAATGCCCCAGGTTACCCAGATGCCAGGGCAGGAAACCAAATCCCCGTTTCCCCACGCTCCCAATTAGCATCTTCCTTGCTGGATGGACCTTCCCTCGCCGAGCTGTTTGTGGGGAACACTCTTACTTGCTGGGCAGGGATGGATTTCAAGAACCACAGTTCAGTGCAGTGTTTTCTTCCCTCCTCCCCCACCCGGTGAACAATGCTGTCCTCAACTAAAGCAAAAAGCTTGCTGCAGGATTTGTTTGTGCAGAAAAATAATCCTTCTCTTTCCTTCAACAAGGGCAAGCAGGAAAGATAGTCTCTTTTTGCTTTCAACTGAAGCTTCTTTTTTTTGGACAAGAAAAGAGCTGGCATTTTTTTTTTTCTCCTGTAACTGTGAGCATCCTTCCTTCAGTTTTAGAGGAGGAGAAAAAGGGCGATGTTTTATGCTTTTAAAAACCAAACAAAACCAAGGAGAGTTACAGAAGCTGCAGTTGCACTGTGATACCTTGCATCAGTCAGAAACACAGAATATACTGAAATCCTTTTCCTTAATATTTTCAGATAAATGAATCGGAGAGGCAGAAGTCTCCCCTGCAGTACCTGTTGGAATCAGCCAGCGTTCAACCCTTCCTTGCTGCTCCAAACCAAAACGCGCTGAACACTTAGGGACCCCAGTCACTGCAGGGCAGGTGGAGTCAGGCTCCCCCATCCCAAGACTTCAGCCATTCTCTTTGCTCGCACTAACGAGGACCATTGAAGTGTCTTTTCCTGCTATCTGGGCATTTTCCCCTGGACCCTGAGCAATGAGCTACAGGAAACAGCACCTGCAAGGAAGGAAAATCCTGACTGGCCCATTCTCATATTCCAGGTCAGCACCTCTCTTCTCCCGGCCTCTTGGGTAGCTTCAGGTCCAATTTCCAGTCAAACACAACAAAATAAAACTCAACTTTTTTTCACTGTACATTTGTAGGAATTTTAACGTCTTGCTGGTAAATCCAACTCTTAAAGAGTTGTAGCGATGACTAATCACAAACAGACATGTAGTCACAGCTGCTCAGATATTTATTTCTTGTCTAAACCCAACTCTGAATAACTTAAGCACCTTAATAGAAGTAGAATAATAAATACAGTCCAAATATAGGCAGCAATCCAACACAACCATCACAGCTCTCTCTTAAATCCCCCATCTTTCAACAGTGCTCACTGCAATAGCTCTTACCATTGTCTAACAAGAATGTAACAGAAAAGCAGGCTAGGAGAGACTGGCATAGTTACCGTATTTACCGCTTGCACCTAGTTCTTTATTTTATTTAACTGAGCACATTTGGATTTGTTGCAAATTCCTTCTCCGTACAAAGAACAACCTCCCTCTGCTCTAACAGACTTGGGCAGAGATAAATCAAACGTGTGTGAGTCTGCTAGACAGGGTGAGGGAAGGGAAACTCTGCTAACGATCAGAACTCGGGTTTAAGGGGAGGAGAACCCCAACCACGGCCGCGTTACTCCGGTTGGGACATCCTGTCCAAGGTTTCCCAGGTGAGGCAGAGCCTGGCCAACATGCTTCCTGCAAGCAAAAGGCCTTGGAGCCAAGCACTCGCCCAAAGAACAGCCAGTACAGCACCCAGGCTTCCTGTTCCCTAGGGAATCACGATGGGGTAAGGAGGAAAAAAAAAAAAAA
>VWZZ01000680.1:349901-385295 GCA_013399095.1 Psophia crepitans
AAAAAAAAAAATAAAAAAAAAAAATCAGCTGTTAAGCAAACAGCTTTGGTTTAATTGGCAGGGTGACTGCTTCGTTAATGACAACCCCGAGCACCAAAAATAAATCTTGGTTGTGCATTCTGAAGATCCCACGAATTACCCATAGGGAAGTGAAAACAAAGAAGATATATTTTTAAGCTACATTTCTCATAGGCTTTTTCCATACACTTGGCTTGACCTTTTTCCCCTGCAATTACAACTTATATAAGATCTTTTTAATTAAAACTTTTTTTTTAAGTTTAGATAACAATGCAATTACTGCTTTACAAAGACAGAAATCTACAAAATATCATTCTCCTGGTAAAAATCAAACAAGTTGACAGGCTAGCGATTTTCTCTCCTATAGCACCAAGTCTGTTTTGCTTAGGTTGAATTTGCAAAGAACCAACTCAACAGAAACTAAATTATTGTGTCTCAATAGCAAAATACATGCAGCAGTCCAAGTGGCTGTCATTGCTTTGAAGTTTCCTTCACAAGGGTACGGATTCACAAAGTGTGGAGCAGTACCTAAGTAATATTTGCAAACCTTGGGGGGGGGGAAAATGCTTGTATGTACCACTGACACACAGACACATCCAGCTACACATACCAGTTCTGACTTCAGGTCAGAAGTTCTGACTTTAGTTATGAGCTAAAAATCTGTCTTTTAGGTTTTTCTCCCTCTTCAATGTACTTTGATAGACAAAACCCTTCTTTCTTGCCCTGGCCTCTGCCATAAAGGTTGGCCTTTTTCCCTCGGACATACAGTGAAGGTACATCCTGCTGTTGCAGTCCACCAAATAGGTTTCTGGCTCCTCTAACCTGTAACTGAGGTTGTAACAGATGGCTTTGCATTTTGCAAGACCAAAGATTGTGCAACAGCAGCAGCTTTATTTAAAGGGAAAGATTTCTCAGAGCACAGAGTAAGGTAGGAGTTTGTAGAAGATGAAAAAGAATGTCTCACTTTGAGGGAAGACTCAGTGGTACAACATTTAAAAGCTCATCTGCTTGTGTCTTCTCCATTCTTGCTAGTGCTTTTAGTGGAAATAAGAAAACGTCCGTGCATCCCTGCGTGGTTAAAGACTTCCATCTTGTACTGTAATATTGTCAACAGCTCTGCTGCCAGTGCCGCCAGCTTTATAGTACTGAGGTCAGGCAGGAAGGCTGTGCAACCACTCAAGGCGAGGGCTGCTCCAACAGTCTCAACACTTCACCAGGAGAAGCAATGGTTTGTGGGCGATGCTCCTGGCTTGCCATGCAGATTCTTTGTGCAGGAGCAGAATGCTTGGAGGCAAGGCCACAGGAGGGCTCAGCAAGAGAGCCTCCAGCGAGCACCACCCCATCGGGTACAAAACCCAGCCTTTGGGTCACCGAGCATCTTCGAATCAACAACAACTTGTGCTTTCCAGAGGGATCTCAGCTGTCAGTAGGCTCAAGCCCAACTATATTGGGATCACACCCAACAGTGTGTCTGGGGACAGCTTTCTGAACCGGTCACTTGCCAAGGTTTTGTTAGTTTGGTAACAGGGATGGGGAAGTGTCCCTCATGGCCTCAGAGCAGCTATTTCAGCACTGCACCTGGGCACGGCTCCGAGCAGCTCTTCTGTATCGCTCACCCAGAGCGTTTCTCCCTGTTTAACACAGCTCCCTCCTTTTAAGCCTGTCAAGTGAGTCCAGCACCCCAGGCAGAAGGGTGGTACCTTCCAACTTTCTGGCTTGCCATGGTCTGTTTATCAGATCTAATGAAGACATTTATGGGTTGATGGTCTGACAGATGTTCAATTTTCTGACTGGATGAGGAAGTCAAACTGTTATATAAGAAGCCAGTAAGTACCATCCATTCCTAAAGCAATAAAACACTGCCGCATTTCCAAGTTAATTGGCACAACCGAGCCAGTTTGCTGGGAGTGTATTTAATCAAATTTAATCTTTAGTTAGGGTCTTCTCTAGCACCCTGCACTATACTATCTGAGGATCTAGAACAGCAGCGATTGCTATTACAATGCCCTGTTTTCCCTAGCTCTATCCAGGATCAAAACCTATTGCTAACACAGCAAAACAGTCTTGGAGACATTTACACCTTTCGCCATTTGCATACGCGGTGGGGGTTAACACAGAGGTCTCCCGGCAAGTTAAAGTTCAGCAGGTTGTTCCTCTCCTTTACCCAGAACACTTTGGCATTATGAAAATTCCCCATTACGGGAATCCATCCCCTGATAAGGTCCTCCCAGCACCAGCTGTCCTAGGTGTGCACTAGAGGCACCACTTTGCCGTCCACCACCCACGACATTCAGGAGTGGTCTGTACCAAAGCGCTACGGCTTGGCGGGGCACGTTTTATGGGTCCGTCACAGTGTGCCTCTGGAGTATTGCAAGGCACGAGACCAAAGGCTATGCCCCATCAGCTGCCCGAGTCATTTATTAGCAGCCCCATTAAACACTCCCTCAAGCTTTCGATTGCAGATACCCCGTTCTATTTTTTTCCCCTTTTGACTTATGCTTCCACAGCTGACAGTGTCCTTACGGACCAGCACCCGGGTCCAGCATCCGAAAAGCCCTGATCCCAGGACCTGGGTGCAGAGGTGCCAGCTCTGCTGCGGGGCCAGAGGCCTCTGGCCACCAGCTCTCTGGCCACCGATCCCGGAGTGCACTAGCCACAAGAGGGGGACAGAGGCTCACCCTGCCTTACATGAACGCAGTACACGGATCAGGAGAGGGATAGCTTGGCCACCCTCCTCCTTCCAGAGCTCCAGTCTCTCTCCCTTCAGAGACCAAGGAGTCTCCTTCTCTCTTGCTTCACATCAGCATTCACACTTTCAGTGCGTGTATAGGAAATCCAGTTCAGGAGTACTTCACCTTTCTTCCTGCCACGAGCCAGCGATGCTGTGAGATTCACAGACAAGCAGCCACACAAACTCCATCACGTTGACCTTCAAAGGCCACCTTCCCCTCCAGAAGATTTCCATTCTCTCCACCACGGGAACAATTGCATTCCACAGACAAGAATTAACAGCAGTACTGAGCTTTGTGCTACCTCAGGAGCTACACACCTCCCCTCAGAAGCGACAGAATAAATGGAAAACTCGTAGACCCCTAAATCACTCGCCCATCATTTACCCTGTTGCTGCTGTGTTAGGAGATGTCAGGCTGCATCTTTGAGAACGGACCTCTCTGCAGCAAAGCACAGAAAGCTGGCAGTCGAGAAAGCAGGACGGATGACAGTTTTTGGCAGCGGTTTCAGCTGTCTTGTTGGGTTTTTCAGATTAATCAGCCCCTTTGGAACATTGAACAGATCATCAGGACAATCCCTCAATCCAAGATCTTTTGCAGTGGAAAAAAAAAATAATCATAAACTGGGACAGCAGCATAACAGAGGCAGCTTTCTGAAAGGGACTCGCTCTCGGCTCTGAGAAAAGTCCTTATCAAGACAGCGTCTAAAGCCGATGGCATGTCTGCACCGTCATCCCTCTGCGTGTGCTCACACGTGGGGTGGGGTTTTCAGCGTGCTTTTTCAGGAAGTCACGAACCGAAAAAAAAGCTGCTCCGCATGCCCTCCCACTCCCATCATTTCAAGCTTTGTTAAATACATCTTGTTTCTGTCAGATGCCAAAAATATTGACCATTTCTTTCAAGGAAAAATCTTCCTTCCCCAATATCTAAGACTATGTGTGTATGCTCAATGCATTTTACTTGATGTTTTTATTATTTACTTAATATAGGAGACAAATAATCAATAACCTTATATTCTCTGAAAAAAAAAAAATCACCTGCAACAATACATTTCTGGAACCTTCATTTTTCCCCCACAGATTGTGAATTCAAATTACTTGCATGCCTAACCACCACCCCCACCCCCAAAAAAATCAATTTGTATTAGGAGTTACTTTCGCCATTTCCCATTTTTACTTCTTCAGCACCACTGTTGCTCTTTAGACAGGTTTCAGTCCTCCTGGAGAGGCACCTGCATTCCAAACATGGAGCATATTTATGCCTTAGTCCTACTGTTGACTTGTGCAAGTAGTCCTTTGCACCCGGACGAGCATCTAGCAGGGTCCGTGGGTGTGGAGGGCTGCCTGTTCTAACCTGGATGCAGAGCAAGGTCTACATTTTATGGATCAGAAAAAGTATATGCAATTAATAATCACATAAGCTATTTATTAGATCATGCAACCAGTATTTTCCTACTGCCCTTGCTGGCAGGAAGAGAATTGCGTAGTGTAAGAGCAGCAGAGTTTATTCTATCAGTTGAACCACTTGATAATCTGGTACAGCTCTTTATAGCACTTCATAGCGTTGGCCCACAGCATTTGAAATTTAGGCCAAAAAAATATAATAAGCAAATTTGCCACGGAGTTTCAGCCTTCCTCCATTACACAACAAACTAACAATTAGCCGTTACGCAAGTTTCTGCTCACCGTGAAGCGTGCGCTGCCTTCAGCGTGCCCGAGACAAGCATGCGGGAGCCAAGACAGGAATTCCATTAACGCATCGTGCTCTTGACCTCAAGGCTGCGCTCCCTGCGCTGGCCACCGCTGCCTTCAACAAGGATTTTGTATCCCCTGTGAAACCACTGTACGCCCAGTAAAGAAGCTGACACTTACTTTACCCCTGCACCTCTCTGTGGCTTTCACCTATAGAGCTGGTTACCCCCAAAAACGGATCCCCAAGCATAACTGTATATTCAAGCTCCTTCACTGCAACAAGGGGTTTATTTCCAGTAAGAATGGCCACAACTGACTTAGGGGCCAGCGCAATGAGCCAGAACTCCCAAACTGCCTTCTGCTCTGCCAGACTCCCGTGGTGTGGCTACAACCTCCTTCCTCCCACCAATTCCACCCAGAGGTGTCCCAAGCTGAGCACCCCAGCCACTGCCCCATGGCACGCCAGCAGCGGGCTAAGCCACATAGGTGCTTCTCCTACGCTAGGACAATTCTGTCGTCTCCATCTAATCAGCGTGAGCTTGGCCTTCTTGCGGTGGTGGCTTCACTCCTGCCGCTGCCCCAAGATCTCACCCCGCTCTGCCCAGGCACCCACCTGCAGCCTGTGCCGAGCTGTGGCCATCCCCAGGGAGCTGGGTGGTACTAGCGGGACACGCCAGGGTTGGAAACACATTAGCAGGGAGATGTTCTTATCACAAGCGGCTTTTACAGCAATAGCCCTGAGAAATCCCACCAGAGAAGGAGAGATGACTCAGTCCCGTACAGACACTTTACACATCCAGACATTCTTGCATATGAGAATCTACTGCACATAAAACATGACCTCTGACTTTCTGTGCCTCTCCTCTACACTGTCATAAACAAGAATATCATTTCAAGAGAGGCTGTCAACTTATATTTAGCCCAGTTTTCTATTCTGTTTAAAAATAAAAGTCTTCTGTAAAGCATAAGGCGAATAGAATTAAGAAAACAATTCTTTAAAACAAAACAAAAAAATTGTGCTGTTGCCTTTCAAACCCTTACCCTGTAGCACTGAAAACTTGGAATTGTCCACAAACGAATATGAGACTGACATGATATTTATTATCCAAGCTTAAAATAGCACAGAACAAACAGAATACAAATCATGGCAAGTAAAAATTAATTTAAAAATTCAATTTAATAATCTAACAGTTTAGGGGCAATATGCGGTTTATATTGGCAGTGGCCTTTTAATCTTGCAAATCATATAATTAAGAAAACTTAATTAGTAAAAGCAGCGTTTGAATATTAGAGCTGTGAAAATATCTCAGAAAAAAATTGCAAGTATTGGCTTGAACTTTTTTTAAGCCTCGGCTCTGTGTCGGCACGCACTTCTGTTAATATAAATAAAAGGCAGGAATAAATAAATGGCAGAAGCACTCAGGAAATTGTGAAGTTCTAAGATTCACAAGAACCGAAGTGGTAAGTGCTTGCAGAAGGGCCCGAGGCGCAGCCCAGCAACGAGAAGCAGCAGCGCAGCGTCCTGCTGCTCCACCACATCTCCCATCGCGGCGAGGCCGGCGACGAGGATGGACGATTCCTTGAGCGAGCACAGGCCTCCTCTCCCCCCGCCACCCATCTCAAAAAGCATGCCAACTACTTGGCCATGGAGAGAAACTCAATAAAATAAAGACAGCTGCCTAAGAAAAGTTGCACACACGTCTCTGGAGAGAGCCCTAACTTGTTTCATACACCCGAAGGAGAACAACAACAACAACAACAAAAGGCTTCTGGCAATTTTCAGTCTCCCAAACCCAAGTTTGCTTCAGACCCGCGTTTGAGCTAAAAGGCACCACCACGCCATCGTGTCTCCCTCTCAGGAGGGATGCATGAGATCCTCACAAGCTGCAAGTCCTCAGAGCAAAGACATTTATCTCCAGCTCGGCCCAGCCAGCTTTTAAAAGTACAAAAACCATTAAACCCGCATTTCCTTTCTCAGCCAGGTAGACAAAGAGAATCTGTACAACATGGAAACTCCAAAGGCTTTGTGCGTGCAAATGGTACAGGCAATGAAATAATCACATCCACAGGCAGTATTCACACTGTCCTTGCAGCTTTAGACAGAAGGAGAAAAAAAAACAACCCACAAAAAAAAAACAAAACCACACACAAAAACCCCGCCCCTCTACACACACACAAAACCCCCCAAAAAATCATAACGCTGTTAAGTGCCAAAACCTTCTCATCTATAAAATTCCAGGGAGACATTTCTGCCTGAGAAAACCAGGAGTCCAGTTCATGTACTACTGGGCCACTCTAATATCACTGAAAAGTTAAAATTTGCAGCAAACCATCTTAAACAGAGAGAGGGCTTGACTACACTTCAAGTCTCTTTTGCAATATTTGCTCAAGACAGCTTTTATTGTTGCCAGTCTGCTCTGGGACATGTACCGCATTTTTCTAAAGAGATGATTTATCATTGCCTTCAAAATTAAAGAATCTTTGTTATTATTCTTAAATTGATCCGATTGCTTTGTTTCTGGGGGACAATTCAGTGATTTTCATTTGCTTTATGGAAGATTTCCAGCATGGGAATGAAGTTAGGAACCCAAAGTAGATCCAAATTTTGCCCAACAAGCCCCAGGACCTTTGAGTGTTTCAGATCTCTCTTCTGCCCTCCAGGCTCTGCCCTACTTAATTTGCACAGAACAAGGGCCCTCAAAATCCACATGTAGTCCAGCGCTTCACCCTGCATCTATCCTTCCCCATCTGAGTTCTTTTTAGCCTGCACCTTTGGAAGGAAAGTGGCAGCAGCTACAATAAACTGCGGGTTTGGTTTTTTGGGGGATGTTTTTTTGGGTTGAGGGGGTTTTTTTAAAAAAAAAAAAAAAAGAAAAGAAAAAGACAGGCACAGAATAGTGTTCTTGGAGCCCTGATTTTTTTGTTCTCGTAAAACAGAGGTCATTCCAAGTAAATGTGACAGAGACAGACTTCTTCTCCTGTAAGTCATACCACTGGGTTGTTAATTGCAGCAGAAATCAGAATGACTGCCAGGTAGCATTAGATGTATTCACTGTACAGGTAAAGTTTGAGGTCTCTGACAGTAGTGGGATGTCTGCGTACTGACGGTTAGACCAGCATGGAGAAGCCCTCAGCTCTGACGTCCCTTCGCAGCGTGGGCACGTCAGGGCTTTCCCACGCGCCTTAAAACCCTCCTGCACGAGGAGGCGACGGGCAGCGAATATTCCGTATGTCAAACGTGTCTTTTCCATGAGCTCCTGGTTTCGACTCGTTATTTGAAGAGCACGGTGGTGCTTAGCATTTGACATCCGACCTGCAATGATGACATTTTAAAGGTTCTGTTCTCCTGTAATCGGGAAAGGTTTCCAAAGAAGAGGGAGGTGTACAAATAGCACCTCCCCGTCTTGGCCGTGTGTTACCCAAACAGATGTCACCAAGTTCATCCACGTGCGCTGCTCCGTTCTGCGGCCGGAAAGCCGGGCAGGCTTGCCTGCTGCTCAGACCCTGCTCCACCTATCCGTGGTGGAGCATCTATCTGCGCTAAGAGCGTACCCTGTCCATTTAACCTTCTCTTCGTGCAAACGCACGTTTTACAGAGCAAACAAACAAAGATCTGGGTGGGTTTTAGTCTTTGCCCACACACAAAGTGCCCCGGCGTTGGCTGAAGCCTGATCGCTGGGTGTACGCGCAGATCTAGTGAGAATTAATCTTGGGTTTGTTCTCAGCTGCAAAGCCGTCAGCATGCCAGGGAGCGCCGAAGGGAGGAGGAACAAAGACCTGGCCCTATTCGTGCCCGCCAGAGGACTCAAGGAACTGGGTTGACCAACCAAGAAAATGAACGTTTGTTTCTGACAGGGATCTGCGCAAAGGAACAGGGGTTTAATTTAGGGCTTTTTTCATCAGAATGATAACAGCTGTCATCTACTGTGCGAGTGCAGTAATTACTGAACCCCGTATGTGGGAAATGAGTACCTGATGTTCCATTTACACAATAATATCTCAGTCTGCAGTCCCAGAGACAGCCAGCGACATTCCCACGGAACGACTAGCACGTACCCCACCTCTAAATTCCTGCAATTGTACAGCCAGCGCCCCCAAACCCTCAGCAGTTTTCATGTTTCTTCCAACAAAGGGCAAAAGAGGCTGTGATAGTATTTATGACCCTCGAGTTCCAAAATCCAGCCTAATTTATCCTATTCTTTCACAGGCTACTTTAAATAAATTATTAAATAGCACGAATACCCTGTCTCACCTACAATTTTAACCTGTTATTTCTAGTCTTATCTGCCACAGACATGGAAAAAAATATTTTTGTTCCACTTGCTGTTACCACACCAGCACAAGAAAATAAATAGGAAGCCACAGACTCAGGATTCAGACATCGTTTTGTTTTGTTTTTCAACAGAAATGTTTGTTTGTATTTATCAAAAAAATTGTAACTGACTGGAAAACAGAGCTCAGTTATAGATCTAATTTCTCCAAAGTTGAGGAATTATTTTAGGTGTTTATTTTTAAAGAGGCAGTTCAGATCCGGTTTCCCAATAGAGGCGAGAGTGGATTTGAAAGCTAAGCAGCCTGACGAAAGAACGCTGTGCTTTCGCTTCCTAATGGAACAGTCTCGCTAGCGTCATTATGGGAATGAAACTAATTAAAAAAAAAGTATTTCCATCAAAACACATGTAATTGCACAGTAGAGATCAGTTTGAAAGTATACGTTTCCTGGTCGTTAAAACAAAGGAAGTAAAATTACATGTTTTGCAGAACTGCTTGTACCAGCCTGGGCTGTATTAGGAGGCAGGGGGCCAAGAGCTAAGTGCTTCCAACCCCCGAAAAGCACCAGTAATTCCTGTATAACCTCACACCTTGGGGAGCAGCACGGTTTCAGTGTATCACCTTGTTTTTTCATCAATTGAAGAGGATGTGGAAAATAACACAGGATTAGATAAATCACTTGGAAACTTATTTCAATCAATCATTTCCCCCTTTCCAGCCGTGCCCCGAAGATGTTTTGCCTACAACTGGTTTACATTCAAATGAGTAAGCACGTAGCCCTTTCGCATACGCTGCCATGCAGCGGCACGCTGGGGTTTGACAAAAGGTGCCTCCCGCCCCAAACTGCCTTCATGCAACTGCTTTCCAGCTTACCTTATCATGCAGCAGCTTCTAATTTTAGAGTCTGATTTATTGTCGGCACCAACGCAGGGAGGTGGGAGCCTAAATGATCTTGTTTTGATAAAATCGAATGAGTTTCGTGTTAGGCAGCAGATAAATACTAAGTGCCTAATTTATCTGAATATTTTAAGGCATGTGTTTAAATCCTATCAATTCCAGTGCCTTTCCAGCCAGCTCTTGGCTGTCTTTATTAACGTACAGCTTGGGTTTTCAGAAGAGCAAAGGAACGGGGGCATTCATATCCTTCAGAAATCAAATGAAGCCTGGATGGACAGGAAAAAAAAAAAGTTTCTATAAAGAACAGCCAAAAGTCAGCCTAAAGGAGATGTTTGAAACAGAGATGGCCAGAAACTGTGTTCTTTATTTACAAAATAAAGTCAGATTTGAGTCAGAGTGAGAGAAAGACAGACAGACAACATGATTATTTTCTATATCAGCATAATTTTTCCTGTCTCCTTCAGGACAGTATGGCCTGTTAAATGTTTTTGTTTCACCAATGGGCAGTTTTCTGGAGAAATTGGTCAAGAAATTCTATGGTAGTTCCCTGCCATTTTTTGTTTAAAAGGAAGACACCTCTGTGGAACAATAGCTTGTGATCCGGGACAGGAAAGTTAAGCTGACAAGCTCGCTTGGAGTCAGGAATGATTTTTCAGTAACTGAAGTTACAACTTTTTAAAAATTATTCATTTTAACCCATGGTGCAAGGGTGCTTACAGCACGTATTATAAAGAGTAGTAACCATAAAGTCAGAAGAACAGGGCTGGAAGGGATCCCAACCAACCTTCCAGCTATTCCCTTTCTCATTCTAGGCTGATGCTTGTCCAATTTTTTTCCTCAGCTGAAACTCACAATCTATTACAGATATCCTCCTGCTGCTAAGAATGTTTTTCTGATGTCTAGCTTCATATTTAAGAAGTTGCTTCTTGTGGACGAAAGGATACAGAGAACAAGTTCTCCTTCTTTCTGAAGGCTCGTTATGCCTTCCTGCCTCACCTGCAAGCAAAGCAACCCCAAGTTCAACCTTCTTTTGGAAGATCTTTTTCACAAGTTTCCTGTCTTTTTCCCTTCATCTCTAGACACTTCATCTGGTCCATATCTTTCCCAAGTGCAGTGCCTAAATCCGCTTATAAATCTGCCTCCTAACGTTTTACCAGTACCAAGAAGAGTGGAAGATTACCTTGGAAGATTACCTCTGATCGCTTCCGCATGGTTTAGTCCATTTATAATGTTTAACTTTTTCCTTTTGGTATCAGCACAACATCAGTTTATGGCCAGCAGGTGCAGCCACTGCATGCCTTTTTCAAAGTACAGGCAGGTTTTTCTGCTGGGATCCCCTAAGAATAAGATTTGTACTTCGGAGAGTTTTGTCCCCCAAAATTGAGCTGAAAATCAGAACGGATTATGAATATCTTTACTAATAAACATAAACCTGTGCATCTGCACTTGGAAGATGGTTTCCAAGTGTTCTGTAGAGATGCAGCTGAGGGGGTTGGTTTGTTTTAAATATAGCACATCATTATTAACAGTTTGTTCCTTATGACCTGGTAGTTGCTCACTTTAGCTTGAGTAAAACACATGGTCGGAGGGCTACTAAGTCAGTGCTGGTTAGATTTGAGTCTGCATTTGGGTCTCAGACTTAAAGAAAAAACAAGTGGGATATGATTTTCTAGATTAATTTTCAACATTACAAACAATATCTTTGCTATTACAAAACAGCGATTTAAGCAACTAAACTAATTTTAGATCACCATCTATGTGCAAATTTGCCTCTGAAAGCACACCTTAAATGCTAGTCATCCTTCAATTTGGAGACTCAAGGAACTATTTCATCAGCAAATGGTTTTGTTAGAAGTTACACTGAGTAATTGCAGGGCCTTCAGGATGCTGTGCTGTGATACTTGTATCTTGTCACGCAATTCACTGTCACACCTAGGTGGTCTCTGAGATGGACATCTCAAAAGCAGGACTTTTGGCCTTTCTACAACTATGGTCAGCATCGTCAATTCTTTCTTGTTCACTTGAGATGCAAGATTAGGAAGACAGATGGTAAAGAGTGCAGAGTAACCAGAGCAAATCAGCATGTCTGTCAGCTGCACGAGGAGCTGTATGCCCAAGACAAAGGGTGTCCTGTGTACCTCTGCAGCGTCCACACTATGCATTTCCAAAACCTACAGTTCAGTTTAAACACGAAAAAACTAACTTAAGAGGTCACATAAACAAACATCAACAGCAAGTAGCAAGTGCTCTAAACAGAGTTACTCCTTCACTTCTCCAAGACAGGAATTTTCATCAATGCAGATTCCTGAAGTTTAAAAAATGACACAGCCCTGCTGTGACACCTGTCCTCCCACACCACCAGCCACAGCACAAGGGACATTCCCATCTCCTATTGCCAAATCCACCACTGCCAACGTGTCTACAAGCAAAAAATGTTCAAAACGAAACACAGTGTGTGACAGGTTGGTCCATTTGCTTCAGAAACATCAATTTTCCCATTTGACATACAGCGGAGGAGTGATCCCACTTGCAAAGGGAAGGCAATTGCTCAACTGAGCCACGCACTGTGGCAATTTTTACATAATTAGCAGAATACATTTAGTCTTAACCTTCTTCTGATGAATTCAGTCACACCTGTTTACGTGAAATCAATTAAGAGACCTTAATCTTCTTAGACAGTTTCCAGCACTCCATCCACAGGTTCAGGCCTGTTTCTTGTATTGCAAAGTTTAAATTATATTAAAAAAGAAACAATTATCCTATAAACATGAAAACCTAAATTATGCTTTAATAATTAAAACCAGTTATAATTTTAGTCTGCAGCCTCTCGGTGGCCAGACACGTAGCAAACAGTGCTGTCCACTTTGGCTCCGGTGAGCGGAAGGCTGAGCAGAATCACCCCCAAGCAAGGTCAGCAGAAGCGTGCCTACGTGCCCACCCCACGCAGGTGAGCGCCAGAGCACACATTCCTGTGCCCAGATCTGCTGAGGACTTGTGGAGTGATGTAAGGGTAAAGTCTGGTAACAGGGTCATCCAAGGGAAGGAAGCTCTGGCTGCCTCCCCACAGCATCCAAAATCCCCCTTCTTGCAGAAGGACTTAATTTCACCTTACTTTAGGCATGCTCTTAAACCAGATGTTGATGGCAGGTCAGATGAATCACCCTGCAGAAGTGCCTCTATTTCCTCACTACGAATGGAGCCTCCACAAGAAGCTCGGGTGGGACCTCTGGAGTTTGACGAGATAAATCCCACCGTTAGCGGGGATGCGCAAACAGCACCGACATCTAGTGAAAGAACAAGGTGTACAAATCTCTGCTCACCTTGAAGTCAGAAGTTACCTGATGAGCTGAAGCTAAAAAAGGAGTAGCGTTACTAGTCTCCATCGGGCATAGTTTGTGGTTTACAGCATGAAGAGTCCTGGCAGTGGTTTATGCCAAAGGAGAATTTAAATCTCACATCTGTGTTTGTTTCTTGGATCTACTATGCTGGCAAGTGAGTCATCCCAAGAAACCTTAAATTACTTTTCATCATACATCAAACATTATAAAAAGCATTGAATTAATGTCCAGAAATAGTTCAAACTGAAGTAGAAGTATGGTCTTAGGACACTCACAAGACTGGTAGGACATACATGAAACAGGCTTGGAGTACTTCGAGGATTTTGGAGCCAAACCACTCCTTAACCTACAGAGCTGCACAAGGTGAAACAAAACCCTTGAAAATCGATGGCATTACGTGAGGAAACCCTGCCATTTAGCGTGTGCCACGCGTGAAAACTGACCCCCTCCAGGAGGGCGCCATGGAAGCTGCGCTCCCGCTCAGTGTAAATAAGGGGTTTCTCTTGCAGCAGCACACATGCTATCCTTCAAGCCATGTTCTTTGCACTGTTTTTAGAAGATGGATGAAAAAAAAAAAATGGGGGAAGAGGAAAAGAAGGAAAAAAATTAAATGAAAACTCTTTTTCCACTCAACCCCTAGAAAGGGAAAATATCAAGTAGCAGCTAAAATCTGTTTGAGATCAACTTTTGTTTTATAAACTTTGGGTTTCATTCTAATTGTTAGGGAGACACATAATAACTGGCTTTAACATAATTTTCTTTGGACTATCTCCCCAAAGCCACAATTAATGTAAATACCAGTGTCTTGTTAGTAATTTCCTTTCATCGGTAAACACTGAAATGCAATGATCCGACCACAAATCACAAAGCAAATAAGCTTGCAGTGCTGTTCAAGCTACATTGCTATTGTGCAGTTTGTACACGAGAGAGATGATAAGGGAAATGTTTTGTGACCAGGAGAAATCTCTCACTACTTGGAAGAATTTCATTACATGAGAAAGCAGTAACTCTTGTACCCTTCCAAGCAGCGGAGGTAGCAGCTTCTAGGGGTGCTTACACACAAACCTGCTGGAAGCGGTAGAGGTAAAAGAAGAGTCAGGTCTCAGGAAGTCAAGAGAAACGCGGTGTAGACCTGGGATCAGACGCCAGGCTACAGCCACTCTGTCCACAAACCTGAAGGGATTTACTCTCTCTCTGCATTTTCTTCCGTTTCTTTTGAGAAGCCTCTAGTGATGGACGATGCACCCGCAGCAGGAGATGACTACCAGCCTCTCTGTCTCTCTTCTGTGTGCTAAGAGACCAGCAGTGGAGGAAGAAGGACCCTCGGCACGCGCAAGCCCCAATCCTTCTGCCTTTGCTATCACTATGTATCTCGTGTTTTATCACTCGCTGGTATGCAAAAATACAGGTATTTTGATGCCCTAATTTCAGTTTATAGCTGGATATATGTTTAACAGCCAAAACCACTCATCTCTAGTCAAACAAACAGAAGTCCGAACATCCAAATAACTGAAGTAGATTTCAGTCCCCCATCAGCCAAGATCCCTCTTTGCCAAATCACCTCTTTTCTGCCAAGCACTCAGTGACAGACAGAGAAAGAGATGCTACTAAAATATGCAACAGTAGAAGATGCTTTCCAGGGGAAAAAAATAAAATAAAATAAAATAAAATCTCTGCCTGAAATACAACTCACGCACACAGAGCGAAACAAAGTCTGACTCCGCGACCAGGCTGCCGTACCTTTTGTGGCAGGACCATTCGCTGCAATACGCACCAGGGCCATGTTTCCAACACAGTCTTGCCTGAACTGCAACCAATATCGCTCTGACCAAATAGAAATCCTTGGTTTTAACTTAGCATTTTATAAAGGGAACGGTTCCATCCCTGTTTTTCTATGCTGCTCTATCAATTAGTCTCTCAAGAGCGGCTACAGAGCTGTCACTTACTGGACAGAGCTGTCATCCTGCCAACAGGACCTCTGGAGCCCTGGCAGGAAAAGTGTCACTAATAGCTGTGAGGAAGAAGATGGATGGATAATGAAATTAATCCCTTTGCCCAAGCAACCTGAAAAACATCCTTCCATATCCAAGCATCTTGCTGTTTAGACTCTTCCTCTCTTCAGGATGAGCATGCGAAATAGGCACAATACCTTGTTCTTAATAAGGGTACACACCAAGAGAAGACATAATTTGCTTGTGGCCATGCAAGACATCCGGACATGAGGAAATGAGGTGCACAGCTGTGTTGTAGACTGAAGTTTTCCGCCAAGTTACTTCCTGGACTCTCTAGCATTGAACTCTGCATGGGTTAACTTACTCCGCTGGTGGAAGGGAAGTTGCTTCCCATACCCCAAAGTGCAGAGCTAGGTGATTCTGCCAAATCAGCTAGTCACGACCAGCTCAGGTATCTTGGTGCTGCGTACAGTCTGCAGCGTAGATATTCATCACATCTTCTCAGGACAGGGATTAGCACCTAATCCCTTTGCCACGTTTCCCTGTAGGAACTTCACAGTGCTACAGCTTTGCTCATCTCTACAACCGATGGTTTTGCAAGGCCCAAACTGCTTTGCAAGGATTGCAAAACATGTTTGAACTTGTCAGTTTTCCCAGTCACAAAGGGTTGCTCAGACCCTCCCCCAGTCTCACAGCACGTTGGCACAAGGGCTAGGGAAAAAAAACAAAACACAAAACACTTCAAAACCCCCATACCACCTTGGAAACCAATAGTGTCACAAGAACTGACCAGATACGCGTGGATGCAGACACACAGAACATGAATTTACCATCCCTGTGTATTCTTACGTTTCCTTTCCCCTGTCCTCCAGCCTATTTCTATAGTCTAACTTCAGCTCTAATTCCTACTCTGTTTGGGTTTTCGTTATGCTCCTGGTGTAAGAGCCACACGTACCTTTCCACCTGGTTCTTGCCATGTGGCTAGAAGTGCCTATAGGCTTGCGACCTCGCTGCAGTGCATTTCTCAACATTAACCTCCTCCAGCTCCCTGCTGATCCAAATTACTCTGAATTTTATTACCCTCCTTTGTATTGCCCGACTCCCTGACTCTATAGTTTATGGTTAGTCCAACCCTCGTGTTTCCATCAGAAGACACTTCTCAGCTAATATTAGATTCAAGCCTTTTAGAGGTTCTTCTTGTATCAGCAGCTCTAAGAAATCCTGAAGGGTGGAACTGGGGATACAAACAGCACTAAGCTTCTTCCCCAGCAAGCACCATCAAAATGATGGATCTTGCCAAAAGTGTCAGTTGCCCAATTTTTGTTCTTACCAAAGCTATAGGGCTTCCTTCACACCCTTTAATTACTCAAACCGTACTTAAGGAACGTGGTTCAAACAAACAAACACAAAAAAAAAAGTTACAACAACGTAGCATGATCTTGACATAGAAGATGTCAGAACCATTACAAACCCCTTTATTCCAGAATGATGTCTTTTGTGCTTAGAGGCATGCTTGCTATTCATAGATATACTGCTCAGCTGTTCCAGTTTTTAGTTCTGCATAAATGCCCACTCATTATGTCCAGAGGGTTTTGCCTGTAGCTTTGTGTTTGTAGCCTTGAGGCAAATGTCTTGATGGCTTAGGGAGCTCGTAGCGAATGACCAAATAACATCGGATTTTCCACAGCAACGAAGCCATTATGGGACAGCATTTCTATGTAACAGCACCCTTCAGTGTGCAATCATTATAACTAAGGATTTAACCAGGCTCTGGGGACATAACAAAATCACTTTGAAGCCAAAAATCCACAGTGAAATCTTAAGCATTAGATTTCTGAAATGCTTCTCAGAACTGCTTGAGTCAGGCGGCTCTGTCAGTTACAGTAAAACCAAGCGAAGGAGAAGGAGCTTTATGCACATCTTAAGAATGAATCCAAGTATCCAGACCTGCGCACGCAGAGGGGGGTGCAGCGTGCATTCCTCGCGCATGCAGGGTTTTGCAGTTGCGTGTGGAGCCATCGTAAGCACACACACAAGCCCGAGGTAAACATCAGTGGGTTTAAGCACAGAATTTTAGCTACTGCTAAAACTTCTAAGTATGTTGCTCACAATTTTGAGGAAGATCTGTAGCTAGGCTGCAGAAGGTTACAACAAGCCTTTGTAATGCTCAGAACCCAGGGAAGCCAGAGCCTGAAACTTGGCCCACTTCAGCTGCGATCCCCCCACTGACCGGGTGAGGAATCGATCTGGTGGTTTCCTGCTGAATTAAAGGCTTGTGCAGATCAGGTTTACAACAGAGAACGAAGGAAATCTTGTGATAAAAAGAATCAAGGATACAGCATAAGCGCTGGGTGAAATCAGTGTTGTGCAGGTGCGGTGGGTTGACCTTGGAGCAAGCCACCCACCCACCCAGCTGCTCTCTCACCCCCCTCTCAACAGGGGAGAAAATAGAATTAAAAAGGTTGAGATTAAAAAAACGACACACAAAATAACCCAGAGAGATCCCTTACCAATTACCATCAAGAGCAAAACAGACTTGATTTGGGGTAAACTAATTTAACGTATTGCCAGTTCAAATAGATTTGGATGGTGAGAAACAAAGCAGTAAAACATCAGCTCGCTCTCCCCTTCTTCCCAGGCTGAACGTCCACTCCTTCATCCCCAGCTCCTCTACCTCCCACCCACCGCCCCGAGCAGCACGGAGGGCACGGGGAGCATGCGGAAAGAGCGGCTGTCTCGATGGGAAGCGTGTGGAAATAATCATATGCAGAGCAATCTGTGCGAGGCCGCCTGCACCCCTCGTCCACAGACCTCATGCGGGGCCGCCGTTAATGAGCCCCCAGCCGTGGCACGTGGGAAGCTCCACCAGTGCGTCAAGGAGAGGAGGCAGGACACCTGCCTGCTGCACATATGGCCACTTTCCCCCAACAAAGGCAGGGAATGAAATTCAGCCGAGGACAGAACGTGGAGCGGCGTGGTTCAGAGCACCCAGTGCCCCAGTTCCACTGTCACTGGGAGAGCAAGAATAAGGCACAAGCTTCCGGCTGGTTCCTTCCACCCCTTCACACAAAGCACCCTGAAAAAGTCAGCATTTTGCCCCGCACGCATCTCGGAGGATGCGCAGCTGCGCTTGGTAAATTGCAGAGATGCGAAGGGTGGATAAGGGCGGCATTGATGAGGCAGGAAGTTGAAGCATGGACCAGAAATGCATGACTGCATGGAAAAGTCGGAGGTGTACAGAAACAGCCGGCCCTCTTGTCTAATAAGGTGATGTGGTCCAGCACTGGATTACGATGGAAAAGGGGCTCCCAGCCACATGCCTCCCCAGTTTGTAACCCTTGCACTCAAGGGCTCTCGTATTTTGACGTGACTCGGAACAGCTAACAGCAGAGCAGCGATCAATCTGACCGCGCATCTCGCCCCGGCTACAGCAGGATTTGTGCATCTCCAAGAAAACTGCATCAGCAGCAGCAGCCAGCAACCTCACTGTCCCAACTAGTTAGTGCTGCCAAGAGAAATAACAGGAAGAATAACCTCCACGCTGCAGAGTCTTCCAAATGGTCCAGCCCAGCAGCTTCGCTAGGCGGTGTTTCAGTCCAGCGGTGACTCACCACGAACGCTCACACGCTCCTCATGCTGAACGACACTATGGAAGTCCCCCCTCGGCAAGTCCTGCAAGAGCCCTGCTGCGGCCGGCACAGCCTGGCAGAGCACTTCTGCCTTTTACCCTCAGCTTCCTCCCTCCCCAGGGAGGCAACTCCCTACCTGCCCCAGTGACTCTGGATTTTAACCCTGATGGAAGAACAAGTCCGGTCCTCAGGGGTTTTTTAGATATATATTTTTGAGAAGGGTATACATTCTTTGATACCTTTCCCTTGCATTGTAAAGGTCAGCTACCACATGCCAGCAGGAACACTCTCACAGTGATTAAAAAAAATAAAATTGAAAGAAGTTTAGTTCTTTCCACTATTTGCCCAGCTCAGGCTCCATAAGTTTTCAGGTTTTTCCCTCAGACACAGAAACTTTCTTTCCTTCACACCGCTCTTCTGGCTAAACAGGGAACCACAACTAGTTGTTGTTTAGGAAGTGCTTGGGACACAGTCCCAAAGTTGCATACGACAGTCTTTCAAGCCTCAGAAATAAGTACAGGACACAGGAGTCAGCTAAAGAGCTTTTCAGCGGCCAGACATCAAATCACCAGCGCCAGGGATCAGGTCTCACACCCAGCAGCACAGACTGGTTTGCTTGACTCGTTATTGTAATGTGGCTCATTAAACTCCCAAGAGAGACTATTCCACAACATCCCGGCCCCAGCGCATCATGTAATAACCATTTCCACCTTCCTGAGCAGAAGGTGCGTTGGCACCCCCTAAACACACGCTGACCCAGGCCACGCTGAGGGTGCAGGGAGCCGCACGCAGGAGCCACGGGAAGAGCCAGCTTTCCCCCTGTCCGCTCGGTAGCAGCGGTACAACCACACAGCCCACCCCAATCTGCGCGGGGATAGAAACTCCAGGGAAGAACTGGAGGAAAGGAACAGGGAAACGTACCGAGTGTTGCAAATTAAATGAGCCATATTAGCACAGACACGGAGCTATTCCTCCATGCAATCCTCCCTTTCAACCTGTTTATTTCCTTCTTTTTCCTCCTGCTTTTAAGTTTGCACTCTGGTACAAGGCAGGAGATTTCCCCCTCCCTGACCAGCCATTCTACTAAGTTTATTTCATAGATGTGAAAGGGGAGGGAGGAGGAGAGACATAATGAAAATTAAAAAGCAGTTAAGATTTTTCACAGGACACAACTCGAGTTCCTTGTACCACTTTATACTGGCCATGCTGAGGGTACAGATTTCCTGCCCGTGGTAGGTTTCACCGCCGGACCACGCTGCAGGTCCGTTCACACCCCTCCTGTGGCCAGCAGGTATTTGCCTTTTTAGACCTGTCATCTTGATCTGCAAAGGTCTTCGGTATTTCGCTGTTAGTTATTTCAGCAACAGTTAGGGGCCCTAGATACGTGCCTGCTCTGACCATAGATACTTCAGATCCTGTTCACCAGACAAGACAAATTTACATCTCCCGCATCCAGAGCAAGCAGCCACCGCCGCCTTTCCCTCCGCACAAATAGATGGGTACAGCCACGCACACAGCCGTGGACACCACTGCCAAGTCCCAGGGAAAAAGCTGAAGACCACAACTTTGGAGCCCTGCAGGGAGTGGTTGAGCGAGGGATTAGTAAGCCAAACCCTGCTAAAACAAAGCCTCTCAGGAAATCCAATACTGCCTCTCATTCAAGTCTCTTCATCACCTACAAGTACAGGGCTGTGCTGGAAGCAGTTTGGTTGGTTCAGTTAAACCAGCTATTAAAATCGTAGCCAGTTCCTTAAGCAAGAGCTGAAAATAACTTCCAGCCAGCGCTGCTGCCCAGCCTGGCCACCTCGTTCCCAGAGGGAGCTGGGCACCTGCCCTACCACTGCCCAGCAGCCCCACATACCCCCAAGTTCCACGCTTTTAGGGGAGCAGATGACTGAATTTCCAAGCCTTCATTTACATGCCGCCAGCAGGGACATTTCTTGCCTTCTGCCAGCCCCAAAGTGGTGAATTTCTCTGCTTTTTTTTTTTTTTGATGCAACAACTGTAGCTCATGAGGTCCATGGCCACGGCTACCAGCCTCTCACCATGCCAGCCAGCATTTCCTAACGCATGGCAGAAAAGAACGTCCAAGCTTTGCAATTTCCTGGAACTTTTTTCCCCTCACCTCCACGTATTTTCCCACTAAAGAACTTGTGCAGAATTAGCCCGTACAGAAGCAGCCAGCCCAGCGCAGGAGGCACCTACAGCTGAGCAACAAGTCACCAGCAGACAGATCCCCGTGGTGGGCTTTGCAAGGAGCCCACTTGCTCCCAGCAAGCCGGCGCTGGCCAGGTCTGCGAGCGAGGTGCGTTTCTGGAGATCACAGGCCATTTACTGACCTCTGCATTAGCAGCCGAGTCACCCACTGTAATTAAGCCAAGGAAGAACACCTTGGTTTTGTGACTCCACCAGCTCCTGCAACCCTCTCTGCCCCACAGCCCCGCTGCAGAAGGAGGGTTTTCTCCTACGTGCGGCATCCGACAGGTTTGGAGAAACAGCTCCTTCAGAAGGGACGAGTTTCCTGCCACTGGTCCAGTCTTTGCTTTCTGTTTATGGTCCTACCTCTGGGTTGTTGTTTTCCCCAAATATGCTATGACAGATTTCCAAATCAGACAGTCACCCTTGAAATCGTTTCAAACCTCATTACTGTCATTTTGGAAACCGCAGGTTTCTGATAGCCCGTTTTTGGAAAGCTCTTTCACCTATTTCTTCCCTTTTATGCAAAAGGAAAAAAAAAAAAGTTTCCTCAGTTTTAATCTTGTAAAACACATTATGCAAATGTCCGGGTTTTATGTAAGATGATGGCCTGCGGCCATATCACCCCTGGCCCTGGCTGTGATCTCCTTAGATCTCCCAGCCCGAGCAGGCTGGGGCCTGCTGGGTGCTGGCTGCGAGACCTCCGGAGCCAGCCAGGTGCTGCGGGAGCCGGGCGGCGATTCAGTAGGTGGCCCCCGCCGCGGTGAGTCAGCACCCACGGGGTGCCCGAGCACCACCCACCCGCGGTGGCACCCAAGGGGACCGCGGTGGGTGCCCAGGTCCCCACGAACAGGGACCTCGGAACATCCCTGCGCCAGCACCGCCTGCCAGCATAGCTCCAAGGGAAAAGCGCTTCCAAGGTGGAACCCTCCAGGTTTGCAGGGAAGCAGTGAGGGAGAACATCGGCCGTGTCCTGGCCAACCCGGGCAAACAGTGCAGGTGGAAGTGGTCCAGGCTTTTTTGACCATGCTTTCCCCCCCACACATCTTGAAGGACATGAGAAAAAGTGACCGGAAAGGAAATCCCATCATTGATTTAACACCTTTCTCTCACCTTTTTACCTAGCACCCAACGACTCATTTTCATCTTTATGTTTCTGATGCAATTCACAATGACCTTACCAGCAAATATGAAAAAAAAAAAACAAGATAATTGATTTTAGCTACTTAGGTTTGCTTTTTAACACCACAGTCACACGAGTCCTGAAGAATACCAGGCAGAGGCCATTTTTGCTTCAAGAGTTAACGAAGATCACTGATCACTCCGAATCCTTCCCCCAGTCCAGCAGTTTTTCTGGAGTGAATCCCTGGAAACACTCCACAGGGGAATTAAGAGGAGTGCCTCACAACAGCCTTACCAGGATCTTATCAACTTTTATCTTCCACCAGACAAAGCCACTAAGCACAGGCATTTACTTGCCAGACAATACAAAGATTTCCTACTATTGGAGCTAGAAAACAGCACTTGAGGCCCTGAAGGGGAGACCCCACCGCTTACCTACAAGCATGCATAATTTTTCTCCTCCTTTAACGTCTTCACAACGACCTCATACACATGCAGATGTGCCCTGTCTACAGCCACCGCTCCGTCACCAGCCTTACCTTTGCAGAAGGGGTGGTGATGGCGAGTCCCAGGGAAGCTCAGCCAGGAGGGTTCATGCCCACTGCACTGCTGCAGTCAGTCAGCCCAAAGCCCAGCTGATCCCCCTCACCTGATCGGATGAGCTCACAGCCTAATTCCGACCTGTGCCTTCACCTGGGCTGCTGGGGGCTTGTGTGGGAGGTCTAGAAAACAGCCACCACCACAGCAAGGCAAAAATGGTAGCTCTAAGTAATGCCTCTGTCCACGTTGCATCTTTGCCTGAGTCACGTTAACTGCTTACAGCCTAGTTAAAAGCCACAAATTTTTAACTTCATATAAGACCTCAACTGTGAAAAGGTCTTTTCTTCTTACGAGGGCAGGGCCAGGACCCATCTGCACTGGTGTTTTCAGTAACATCCCCACCAGGGTTTCTTGTTCAAGGTTGTAGAGAACCAAACCAGAGCCTCATCCACTGTGCTTCTGGTACAGAAAATACCCAGATTTGGGCTTAAATCCCCAAAGTCACTGGGCTTTGGGTCTCCAATGTAAGAACGCCCTGCTGAGAGTTTTGGTGGTCATTGCTTTCTTAGGACTCCCAAGGATGTGTGTCCAAATACTGGACGGCGGCTTCTGGCAGTTTAGGACCTGCCCCAGGTCTGACACCTTGAGCCATCTGGCTTCCTCTGCACCTACGTGCACCTTGGGCTCTGAAAACACCCCATTTCCTGACATCTCCAGCTCTGAACGTCCCCAGCTTCTCTCATGTTTTCTCTGGATTTCACCACACCTTAGCCTTAAATATATAGCACTGTTTGGGGGTAATTAGAGATCCTTAATTAATTACAGTTATAGATTTAAGGATTCAAAGTTTGACAAATGAGCTCAGGTTAATTTTGCTGCAAGAGTTGAAGAAAATTACTGGTCCCAGGTACCTGTCCTACCCCTCTGCTGGAGGTTAATTACTGTTTCTCTCCCACACCCAAACCCACATGTGTTTCCATCTCAGCTGCTCCAGCTCAGTGCCCAGCACCCAGCTCAGCTCCAGCATCATCCAGCCGCTGGGTTGCACCAAGGCCCAGGCTATGCCCTGCCTCTGCCCACCAGCAGACACGGCAGAGGCTGACCCCACACCTGCTGGGCTCGTGGCTGCGGCTCTTTTCCTTCTTTTCCTTCACCCATTGTTTTCAGCCCATTTTTCAGGGCTGTGGTCTTGCAGCCTGACATAAGATAAAGGGCATCTTACCGCTCTGCAAAGGCAAAATACTGCCTTTCACTGAATGTGCCTCAAAACCTGCACCGTTCATGTGGTTTGGGTTAGGTTTTTTTCCTCTCTCTTTGCAGTCGATGTGATGCAAAGGAGGAAGGACACAATGAGGGCCCAGCAGAAGCAGTTTGCTGCTTCCAGATAGCCACTGTCCTGCAGGAAGGCTGCAGTTGAATATTTTCCTGTCCGTTTAGCATCCCTATCTGTAACGAGGGAGCTGGCATCATTTTAAACCACTTTCTGTTGTTACTGAGGAGCCCTTTCAATTAACTAGAAAACATTTTTTTATTGCAGCGATCAGCTGAACAACGCTACCTTCCAGATCCTTAGTTTAAACTACTTTTCCCTCGGTTTTACGTTGATTGAACTGGAAATATAAGCTCTAAAGCTCACCTAAAAGATTATTCTGTTATTTTGATCATTGTACACCTCTGAACTTTCTGTTGCATTCATGAACAAGTGTCTGAGTTCCATGGCAGAGCACGCAAATGTCTGTATGATTACGTGGTTTTAATTTTAAATTACAGGTAAAACCGTAGATCAAATGGAATATTCAGAGAATGTGTCATGGAATAGTAGTAGCCTTCACAAGAACCAGTTAAAAAGAGCTCTTTAGCCAAAAGAGAGGAAAAATGGAACATTTGTGGCCAGCCCTTACACAACAGCCCATGGAAACCAGCTGGAACATCCCGGTAAGACATGCAAGAACACCCACGGAATGCAAAATGGCATCAGAAACAGGGAGAAGGCTTATTTATATGACCCTGTGAAAGTGAAAACGAAAGAGTGAGAAGGCAGCAAACGATGTGAAACAGGATTTTATGTTAAAAAGATGGTACCAGCACGGGCCCGTGTAATTCCAACAGAGGTGGTGACCCGTGGGTACCGTGACGTTAGGCAGCAGCAATAGCCGGGCACCACAGAAACGTCGTGAGAGACCACGACTGGTTTGGATAACGCACAGATTTTGCGGACACGGTGTATCTGGCTACGGCCAGGGTTTAGGAACATGTTCCTAATCGCATGGGTCCACAGGCATTTCCTGCGGCTCACCATCAGCCCTGGGGTCACAATCCCGAGGGACCCTGGAGCGCTCGGCAAAACTGGCTCCAGGATCCCCGTACAAAAAACTGCAAACGTCAATGAACAGAAACGTGTTGTGCTTTGGAGATTTCTTTCCGTGGGAGGGAAGCATCCTCATCCCTAATCTCATTACATTCTTTTAGTGAAATCACAGTTTTAGGACAAAATTGTGACAGCACCCTATTTTTTTCCCTTTTAAAAAATAAAAAATAAAATGTTTTTTAAAAAATCTAAGTTCTCTTTGCAGAATTTGCCCCAGAAGGCAGCCCAAGCCACTGCCAGCACCAAAGCTGCACGCTATTAGGCCAAAATAACTACAAGGATGCACATAAACGTCACACGTGGGAAAAAACAGAGAAGAAAGGGCTACAACAAATAAGCACAGCAGGCTATCGCCACCAGTTAGACCCGTTTCAAGATGCTTTGCTGGGTTTAGTCGTAGTGCAGAAGTCTGAGGGAGCAGAGGAACAGACGGCAGTGGGGCTGCAGCCAGGAGCCAGGGCGAGAACTGTTTGTAAATAACAGAGAAACAAGTGAAGGGTAAAGCAAAAACTGAGTCAAAAATGAAGTGAAATCAGTTAATAAATTAAGACAGAAGTTCATTCTTTTTCCTTTTCTTACGTATTACTCCTCAGGTTGCCTGTCAGGGTCGCAAAGGCCGTGCCCTCTGCTGCCGCAGGGGGAAGGAAGCAGGATGCTGCCTGCCGCGGCTCTGGCGCTGCCTGGGAAAATCCCAATGTGATGGTCAAGCCAGAGATGGTCAGAATAATTTTCTTTTTGCAAAAGCCGCTTTTATACCGAATTTTTAATATGAATCCTAATAAAGTCATTTTTCCTTATATAAAACCCAAACCCATTCTTTTTCTGGGAGAAGGGCAAGAGAGATGATTGGATAGAGACATTTGGATATTCCATTTTCAAAGGAAATTAAAAGTGAAAGCTCAGAGGATTCCAACATTCAAACTTCTTTTAGCCAACCTGGGAATAACCTGTGTAAAAGCAGTAAAAAAAATGAAATTTTGAGGATCGGGAAAAAGCAAATACCTTCCTGTGCACTCAGGTAACTGTGCTTTTTAGATTCCCTAAGAAATTACTAACCCATTAACATTTTCTGTAAGATTAATAACTTCAGCTGGCAGACAAGTTCGGGTCAGAGTTTAACTGTTCTCTTCAGTGAATGGAGCAGAAGACATTGTTCTTGCCTCAGATTACTGGCACAGCTTTTAAGGTAGCTGAGCCTAAAATAACGTACCATCTACAACTTACAGTAGAGGAAAAGCATTAAGGTAATGGAAACTCAACATCTCTAATGTTCCAAACATATAAATAGAACCCGAGACAGTACATTAGACAATTGACTGGCTTTGCTTGAATGCACGCAGGAATAAATGGAAACATCCTTATTTCCTATCCCAAGGGGCAATTATTTCAGAGCCTGGTTTTGTGAATTAATAAAAAGCAAGATCCCATTGTCTGGTAGCTAAAATGTCTTACTATATATGCTGTATAAGCAGTCCGGCTGCAGAAACAGAAGAAAAACCCTGTAACTCTAGCATCACATTCTCTACATGACCCCTTCCCATACCTAGCGTATTTATCTGTGTGTATATACATAAAATCAATAAAAGATGTTATCAGAATAGTATATTTTGCATATTTTAGAAGTTCTGTTAGTCGTCATGTGTCCTGGCTGTGCTTAGGTCTACAGATGGTCCAAAGTGCTTGTTTCCTAAATATTACAATGAGTCTAAGAAACAAAGACTGGAATTTCACACCTCTGTAGGAGAAGGGGACTGGATTGCAACTCAAGAACCAGCTTTCTCCCAGCTCACCCCTGAGACAGGCATTTCTTTGAGCTTCCCTTTCTTCCCCCTGCACACCTTCAGTAGTTCACCTTTATCCTTCAAAGGAAAAATGAGACCGTAAAAAAGACTTTATAAACAAAGTACTCAGTGATTGCACATAGTGCCTTTTCTCCACGCGTCTGAAGCGGCACGCTGCCACGATGGGACACTCGCAGTCGTGTCCAGTGTCACCATTCAGGTTTGCCCTAGCCACACGCCCGGTCAAGGTGTTGAAATGCCAAGGACAGGCTAACGCTGAAGTCCAGGTTTGTGGTGTTCCTTTTGCAGAAAGCACAAAAAAAAAAAAGTTTCTCTTCCGGCAGGTTGGTTTGGCTGTTCTGCACCGTACCGCAGAGAACTTTGGGGACTTTCTGCCAAACGCTGTGAACTTCCCTCAAACCAGTAACACTGGGCTAAACACAGATGGGAGACCTATCACATTTCACACGCCAGGATTTTGGAAATATTTGTCATTAGTGGCAGATTATCCTAATAAAGTCAGATTCGCTAGAAGAAAAAGCCGATCGGATTGGTTTTTATTTAGAGGAAGCCGTGCAGTTTGTGTTTGAGCTGCCTGTTTAAATGGGCAGCCAGCATGGTCATGACATCTTCAGGAGAGGAAAAAAAAAAAAAAAAAGATTCTTGGAGATACATAACATGTTTAATTGAAACCATTAGTTTTACTGGCAAACAGCTTCGTATTTCTGTTCTGTTAATCCGAACAAAGTGCAGCAATTATGACTCAATACACAATGTCCTCTAGTGCTACTCGCCCCACATTCCCCAAGTATAGAAAGAAAACAAAACTGTTTTCGGTTAACAAAACATTCCATGCTTCTATCCAGAATACTTTTATTATATGGTTATCATATACATCAGAATTATATTGGGAACATTTACAAATATGTGAAGATAGCTCAGAACCTCCATTATTCACATACACACTAACTCACACACTCGTTTTGCATGTCTAGTCAGTTATCTGGTGAATGATGCACAAAATTATTGCTTTGTGAACATACACCTCAGATTAGATTTAATCTTCAGTGGCAAGAATTGAGATATTTTAAAAAAAAAAAAAAGTCTTAAATACCCTGTATAACATACCTGTGCATAAACCTAGAGATATGTTTAGCTTACCCATTACCTTTGAAATACTTACCAAAATTAAAATTTGAAACCCATTTATAAAAAAAAAGGTATTAAAAAGTTCACCATTATTTACAAATCCGATTAAATTACACATAAATAAATATTTACATTCAACACACTGCTTCCCTTAATAGACATAAAGCCTCCCTGGAAATATTTTTGGCCTTAATAGGCAAAAAAAAAAAAAAAGTTATGTGCCTATTCTTTCAAGTTTCCCCCCCAATTTCAAAACAAGACAATATAAATATGCGAATAAAGCTGCAATATCCATAGACACAGAAAGTGAATTTTCTAAAAGCACTTTCATTTTGAACTATTCCTTTTTAAAAAAATATCAAGATAATATCCACTGCAGCCGACATTGCTGCATCTTTTAAAAGCCTGAATACTTCCATAAAAATAAGCATGTCAAATGCCATCAGATAACTTTTAAGTCTAGCAGGATTTTAGTACTCTCCTATGGCAATCTGAAAATAAAGAGGAAAAAAAAAAAATCAAAAGCAAACCAAAAAACCAACTCACAGAATCATCTTACTATTTTCAGGTGTTTATAAAAAAAATTTAATGTACATAAATCTATATACCATTGTTTAATACTGCTTTATTGTTGCTGTTGCATTTAGAGAGAATAAAACCCTGAAATTGTATCAGATAACAAACAGGCTTCCATCTAAAATCTGTATCTCAAAAACTATACATGAAGCTGGTCACCACTAGATAAGCAGATGTGGAAAAGAAATCTAAATATGTCTCTGTATATTTCTGTCAAACCCCCTTTATAGCACCACTTTTACAGCAAAGGATTTCAATACACTTGTACCAGGTACTTATCTTCTGGTAATGGCTTCCACAGATAAGGGATACTGCAGCTTTTAGAAAGATTCTCATGGATCCAGGGGAGTGAAGATCCTGAATAAGATGATTTTTTTTTCTCTCTCCTTTTTTTTTTCCCCCTCCTTTATTTAAAAAAGAAAAAAAAAAAAAAACACAAAGCAAAAATAAAAGAGAACCCAAATCTCTACGTTCCCCCTGGCAAGAAGATCCCAGTCTATTTAGGAGGAAGAATTTCAAGTCTGGTTTCTCTCCTTTCACTTCCTGTGCTTATCCATTTTGTCAATGGTTTTGTTGGTCTCTGCAGGGCTCTGGTCGCCAGCGTTCATGTACGTTTTGTCTGCTATTTTTAATGCTTCATTTAGGTAGTTCTGGACGGATGTCATGGCAGCGCAGATGGCAGCACTCCCAAAGCCATGTGTGATCAGGCTAAAATGAGTCAAACAGCCCTGGATGCCAGGGTCCAAGATGGGACTAGGTCTCGTGTTTCCCAGAGGAGTTCTGTCCTGAGTGAGGAGGTCTGTGAATTCCTTACAGATCTGCCTGCGAGACACAAAGCGATCACACTTTACGCCACGGCGGGAATTTATGCAAAAGCAAATAAACAAAAATAACCGAGAACGCACGTATCAGACATTTGGCAGTTACATGGGAATTTTTGGAAATTCCTTACTCCCAGCAGCAGCAGCGTCGAAATCTAAAGCCTATTTATTAACCCCAGCTTCTGATGACCCTCCCGTTGCATCTGCGTCAGACACGCACGCGCTGGGCAGAAGGGTCTCTCCGCCTCTGGTGTCTGGCTGGCTCGGCATCACCTACCCCCCGGGTTTTAAAGCGGGGTGGGAATTCAGGGCGGGTTTCCATGAGAACTTCCACAGCTGCAGCTCCCTGGTTTAGGACGGATGAAGCAGCTGAAGAGGAGACCGAGTTCAGCTGTGCACGTTACATGCACGCGCCCTCTTTAACAGACCCAGGCCCTGATCCCGCCAACGCTGACACATATGCCTGGCAAAACACGAACGGTTAATAACGCTCCAGCATATGTTGTTTGCTGCTTGTAAATCTGTCCCCTCGGTGGGATTTCACAGGGGCTGAGCAATCCTAACAGAACCGTCACTCCTAGCAGAATGTCTCAGTCGCAAACACCTTCCGGAGGATTATTGTTATTACTGTTATTGTTACTGGCACTACTGAAAGGCAGGAGCTTGGTAAAGAGCATAAGGTACAAGCTATAGGCAAGAGAGAGACTATTTCTAACTATCTGAGATACATTCTTGTATAAGAAAGTCCCTTTTTCACGAAGGCTGATTAATTCAGCAGCAGGAGTGTGTTTTGCGTGCCTGATCTGAGCCCAAAGTGAGGGCAACTCCTCTCAGCAGCTCACGTGGGCTCTCCTCAGATCCTCTGCAGCACCAGGGTGCCCTCAAAAGAGCTGCACCAGCCTCAAACCAGAAGGCATCTCCGACCAGAACGGATCACAAACTTTGCTACAGCTCAGCCTGGGAAGGCTGGGGGAAGCGGACAGCGAGCAGTCCAGCACCTGAAGATAAGCCTAACTGGACACAGGTATGTCCTGCCAGAGACCTGCTCAGTACCTGGGTTGTCTACAGGTACCAGTGTCTGCAGAACAGCCCAAAAGCTTCTCCTTTACCCCCCCTCTACGTTAGCTGCAGGGACTTTTCACATCTACCAAAGGCTGGCTTCCACTGAGCTATAAAAATCCTCAGCCATAATTGCAAAAAGCGACCAGCCCATGCTCCATTCCTTCTCTCCTGGTGTCCCACAGAGGGAACCTGGGTGCTGCTATTGCCAGAAGCAGCTAGGACAGGGCAGCAGAGCTTCCCCACCCAGCACGCCCACCAGTAACTCCTTGGAGATGCCCCTCTGGGCTGCACGTTTGCAGAGGTGGGTGAACCATCTCCTGCTCCCAGTTCCAACACTGGTTGCCACACATCGCCAGGCCACACCTGCTTTCCAGGTCCTCAACCCATCAGATCTAAGGAGGTCTTGTTCTTAGATACACAGCTGTCCTGGGATAGAATTTTTCTGAAGTTTTTACTACAGTTAAAAAGGAAAAAAGGACAGAACTGGTCCAGACTGCTCTAGGGCCCATCAAGACAGGCTTGTTACTGTGCTTAGTATTGGTCCATACTAAAATAACTGCTGACATGGTTTGAATTCAAACCAAAACCAGATAAAAAGAATTGTTTCATCTCCCTGATTTAAAATTACACATGAAAATGTACTGAGCTGTCCCACTCACAGACACCCATGGTCAGACAAAAACATCTTTAAAAAGGAGAAAAAAAAAATTTAAGAAGAAATAACGCAAGCCCCAAACTTACTTTGCAGCAAGAAGCATATTCTTCCTGTTGGCCATCTCGTTGCGGCCCATGTGTGGTCTAGTTAAATATTCGGCTACTGCTTTGGAAGGAAACTCTGTCTCACACACATAACCAAAGTCCCGAGCAAGATGCACAGCTTCACCTGGCGTGGGGAGAAGGGAATGCTTATTAAACACAGTTACATCTATTTATTATAAGGATATCAGGGAAATTAAGCAAAGGACTGTGAACTTTTGAAGTGCATTCCTGTTTTAGAAAGGGACACTACTATTTTATCACCATAACACTCATTACTATTTTGTAATTAATAGATTAGTGGGGTTTTTTTGTAAGTTTGCATCAAGAAGAGAAACAAACACACAACCTACATGGTGGCTGCTGCAAAAAATAAGTCTCTTGCCTTTATACTGGGAAGGAAAACTCTCTGTCCAGATTAACCATGCAAAGACTAGAATTCAGTCTAGATCAAATTATCCACCGATATTTAAAAATTAAACAGCAACTAAATTCCACATATGATGGACTTTATCAGTTTAGTATATTTTCCAAATACTTTTTCATAAGCATTTTCATACAGAAAATAAAATTGTAAAGTGTGTAACAATGCCACTTTTTTTCATTAAGGCAATTTAATCAGGCTTTAATAAAATGGATTGGCATGATCAGCGCAGTACTGTAACGTAGATGTGTGTGTGCACACATAAGTGCTCTTAAACCCAGCTTCCAAAGGAAGGTTTTAAATGGAAGTTGCTGCATTATTTGAGCTGATGCAGAAGTGCAATAGCAGTCAGGCATTATTGTTAAATCATTTTTCACTTTCCAGTTGCTGCTTCTATTCCTATTCCATTGCACCACTACCAGGACCTGCTTTAAACCGAAACAAAACATAACCACACAAGTACGTATATATACACCCTCCAGGTTAGCTTAACTGACAGAGGGTCCACATAACCTGTTACAGATTAAAGGGGCTCCAGTTTCCTACCAGGAAGTCAAAAGCTATAAATCTCACTTTATATGCTTGTTTATTAGAAAAGCTTCTGAGCACACCGCTGGGGTAGGGCCGGGCAGTGCAGTCAGCTGCCCCACGTTTTGAAAGTTTCCCGAGAAGGAACCAAACCCACTGACGTGATGAGTTTCACCCTTTTGCTGTCCCTGCCTGTCCTTGCACACACCCCTACAAACCCCAAAACAACCCACCCCCCTGGAAACAGAGCAGACAAACGTGCATTTTGAACATCTCGCACGCAGGAGCTCCCGCATCCCTGCCAGTACCCTGCAGCCGTGAGGAAGAGGAGTATTGGCAGGATTTGCGTGGGTAGGGCTGAGGCCAAAGGCTTAGCGACCAGATTCGAAGGAAGAGGAAGGGAAGAGGAGCCCCTCAGAGGCAACACAGCTGTTAGCTGCTGCAATATCCCCATCACGTTCACTTTACAATAAACAAAAAATCTCTGGTTATGTTCATTGACTTTCCATGCTTTGCCTAGAGGCTAAAAGCTATGCTCAAGGGGGAAAAAAAAGTTTATTTTTAAGACACATTCAATACTGACCTTCCACCAGAGATGTCAATAGTGTCACATTTGCAGCTTTCCTTCTACCAGCGGGAAGATTCAAGCCAATTTTATCCAGTTTTTCCCTTAATGATCTGCCACCATTTTTAGATTTGGCTCTGCAATTACAGTGAAAAAGAAATGCCCTTATTTATCTTCAAGGAACACTTCTTTTTTTAAAAAAAAAAAAAGATGAGAAATTCCAGTTACTGACATTCAATAGGGTTCTACTGAGGGGAAGATAAAAAACAGGCTCTTTTCAAGTGACCTAGTTTTTAAGTGTTCTACTACAAACGGCCAGGATGAAATACAGCAGAGGTCAAAATCAAAATGTTTCAAACCGCACCAGCGAAACCAACAGCTGTGGAACTATCACAAGCCAAATTAAGCATATGCAAAAAAGGACAGGTAAAGTGTCCTTGTAATCATTAATCAAGGCCACTGGATTTAATTAAAAAAAAAACAACAACCCAACAAACATTCTAAGGGGAGACAATTTGTGACAGGAATAAGAAACCTCCACGAACAAAAATCTGACTTTACAGAGAATGAGAATTACTGCCAGAGCTGTTAATAGCACTTCTGGAGAAGTAGCAGAAGTGCAAAGAAGTTTTATTTCCAAAGCCTATTAGGATTCAGTGTTGTTGGGCTTCTTAAAAATCTGAAGTTTGCTGAAAGGCTGTCTTAGCGCCTCGGTGCGCTACCCTGGCTGCTCACACACACAAGCACGGGGAGGGCAAGAAAAATCGCAAACAGCAGACGTGCTGGGGATGGTTGTAAGGAGTCCAGCCTACCTTCTGAGTACGCCTCCTAGCAAAGAGGCGTTGAGACACTCGGGGGGCGAGAGCCGCCTCTGAACCTCTGCTACTGTCACTTTGTATTTCGACGTGGAGCTCAGGAGGGAAAGTCTCCCCGGAACAGAACAGAAAACTTCATTGGGGTTTATGACCACTCCAATTAATCCATCCTTTTGGCAGGGGAGGCTCAGAGCACTGTTTTTCGTTAAGGAAATGGGACCTGCGGGAGGAGGAAGGAGGGCAGGTATTTTACAAAAGGGAAAAATTAATAGGAAGTGGCAAGAAATTTCCTTTCTACAAAAAAAAGACCAGGAGACAGGATTTCGTTCTGCGATAACTGCTCACACTGCTGACCCCGTGCCCAGCATCTCCCTGCAGCCCCGGGCTCAGCTGCGGCCGAGCGGCTTTTAAGCACAAACTACTGCACAGCTAGATTTTGCCAGGCTCAATTCCAGTGGGGTCCCGAACACAACTACGAACGCTTTTATAAAAACACACAAAACCCACATCTCCGAAGCAGCGCGCTGCCAGCCGGCAAATCCGCGCTTACAGAAAAGCCGATGCGAGACTCCAAATTAGCATCCTCCAGCTACTGCCAAAAACTCTTTCTGAGCCAGGGCAGGGAAAAGCCTCCCAGCTCCTGCCGGGTTCATCTTCCACCCTGCACACGCGGATTTGAGAAACGGTCTGTGGAATTTAGTCCCAACAAATTCCTGACAGACAGACAGCACAGAGAGAGGGACGCAGCCCAGAAGAGAACTGAAAGTAAACCCCTGCTCGTCAACGGCTCCAGCCGTTGGGTGAACAGGGACAACAAAGGCTTTGCAAGGAGCGAACCACGGATCCAGCTTTGCCATCCCCTTGCGAACCCACCCAGTTAACCCCCAGTGCTCTGCTGCTGGCTTGCAGCACCGACCGGAAAGGGTTAAAGAGCCGAGGTCAGCCCTGCTCCCCGGAGGGGGAAAAGATTTTTTCAGTGGTGCATCTGACAGCAAAATTATTCTCCCATGAGCTAAAGGCAGCAATCAGCGCTCTGACAAACACTTCTGCTTTTCCTCAGTTAGGTATTTGTTTGAAGCCTTCAGAGGAAACTTCCATTGATTTTTTTTTTTTCTTTTAAGCACAAATTTGTTTAAAAACAAAAGCGGGGGGGAAATCTAAATGACTGTAAATCGAGTCAATACGCCTTTCTCCTTCCTTAAAACCTCAGCTACAAAACCATTTCGACGAAGATGAAGCCGAGCAGGCTTATGCCTGCGAATTCATTCCCTCCCAGTCCTGCAAGTTGAAGGGGAAAAACCAAAACCCCCCCCCCAAACTGTCGAGTGCTAGCAACAACCGAACAAAACCCAACAACCAAACCCAAAGCGCCGCTTTACACACACGTATTCCAGGGCAGCACTAAACTCGGTCCCAGGTCCCGGTTTCGATCGAACCACACGCCAGAGCCCGGGCTCATCCCCCGGAGGGGGCTCGCACCCGCCCCGCCGCCGGACCAGGGGCTTGTCCCCACCGCCACCTTCCCTCGGGCGGCGTTAGAAATATCCAGCGACGGGGAGAGGGTAACAAAACCCCTCCGCTCTCCCGATCCGAAAGGATCCTTCTTTTAAAAGATAATAAGGCGTCAAATCACGGGTGCGTCATTAAACTTTTAGTTATTGAGGAGCGAAAGTAAACTGCGGTGCCGCCTTACTGACCTTTTCTAATGACCGTCTGGTCATGCATTAATAAGTGTTGATCCTCCACACTCTGGAAAGAGAAAGGGGAGAAAGTTTCGCACCTTGAAAAGCCGACAGGGAACGAGCCGGGGGGGACTTTCGTGATACCCACCCCCTCCCCGCGCGTTCTATTTTAAGGGCAAAAAGTGAGAAACGGCGGGTTTCGCTCCGCGGACGGGGCACGTAGAGCTGGGCTATGCGGCTGGGGACCGTGCGGGGCTCCGCGGCGGAGCGCCCGTCCCGCCCGCGGGGACCGTGGGGGGGGACACACGACACGACTTACCTGCACCTCTTCCATCTGGTGAGCCATGTCGTGCAGGCCCAGGTTATCGGCCAGCGCGGAGGCGTCCAGCCCGTGCCCGTGGGGCAGGAGGAGCTCGGACCGTCGGTACGTTTCCCTGCGGCCGCCGGCGGAGCCGCTCTCCAGCGCCGAGAGGTGGGGGACGA
>VWZZ01000681.1:1845-35565 GCA_013399095.1 Psophia crepitans
GCCGCTCCGCGGGCACGGCGGCTGGGGTGCGGCTGCGCTGGTCGCGGCGTTAACGCGGGGAGGGGAAACCGAAGTACGGTGTGCAGAGCAGGCAGGGGAATCCGCCTGCCCGCCGGAGCGGGGGAGAGTCGAGCTCTGAATGGTGCGAGGGGGCTGGAATGAGCGGGCGCCCGCACTCGTGTGTATTCGATGTTGTTTTATGTGTACCCCCCAACAGCTACACACCGCGCTGTTTTCAAGACAGCCCTGTTCTTTAACTGCTCGAGCGTCCCATGACCATAAACTTCTCCGTTCCTGATTTCCCTGCAGTTTTGCCCAAACTGCTGTAAGCCAGAAGCCGCGCATTTGCAGAGAGCACGAGGATGCTGCGTACCGCAGTAACCGGCTTTGTGGCAGGCGGGGATGTAGCGCAAAGCCACCGGGTGGTCACAGCCCCGTTATTAAAAGCGGCACGGGTGGGTCTGAACTCGGGCTCTCGCCGCTGCTGCCCGTGGGCTGCGCCGCAGGCGGCGGCAGCAGGAGCCAGTCTCAGGGTGCGCCAACTTTCCGAAGGACTTCAGAACCCGGTAGCTTCCGCTTTGTCCGTCTGAAGAAGCACCGAACAGTGAGGCTGATGTACTGGGAGCCGCGCGCTTGGGCTTGCTGGAGTTACGGCTGGTGTCTTTGTTTCGGGGGAGCTGGTCTCGAGGTTCTGAGATGTGCTGAGTATGAGGGAGACCGGCTGCCTCGTGCATCCACGTCATGTAAGACAAGATTGCGTGGGCGGTGCGGGGGTACTGATGTGAGTGGTCATGCTGAAGGGGACAGAAGTGGGGGGTTACCTCTAATTACTCTGTCCAGTAAACACAGTGTTTATAGGAGCCTCAGGAAAACACCAGTGGGAGCAAATACACAACATTTCCCTCTGTGTGGATGAGAGCAGCGTTCCCTGCCGGTCTGATTCAGTGTGACAGGGTTGTCCAATGGTCCCTGCTGTGTATACCTGAAGGTCCATCAACAGAGAGAGCCACCCACGGCGGGGTTGCACGGGCTTTAGACCTGACCAGCTTGAGCCTCTCCATCCCAAGGAATGTAATCCTGGGGGATGTGTGTGCCCTGTGGAGGAGAGGGCACCTTTTGGGGGTGGGCTGGCTTTTGTCCTGTTGATTGTCCTGTCCACGTTCTGCACTTAGGCTGTGTGGTGGACAGTGCAAGCTGGGCTCTCGTGTACGGGCAGCAGTTTGATTTCCCAATTTCTGAAACGGCCTTCTTGCACCGTGGGCTCTGGCTGGTTGCTGGGGAACATCGTTTATCCCCCACCCTCCCACTCATTACTAAAGACTCCTTTACCTCCATGGGAGACTTCTTGAAACACTTCGCTTACCAGAGGATAAAGACCAGCGGCATGCAGACAGTGTGAGGGCAGCAGCAGCTCCTGCAACTGTATTGCGGCATGGCTAATTCAGGGGGAGTCACTGGAGCACGGGCAGTGTAAGTCTTGTGACAGAGACACAGGCTGAGAGTGCTGAAGATGCTGCACATCCCATCAAGCTGAATTTTAATGTTGATGCTTGATGCTGCTATGAAATTGATAATTCTCAGCATTTGGATGATCTTTCTGAAGCAGTCTTAAATCCACAAGTGAAACGTCTCCATGCACGTGATCTCTGGAATGCCCACGCTGTGTACTCACATTCCCTCCTGCTTGGAAGTTTTAAGCCCAGGAAAACTCATGTTTGCTGAAGAAGGGTGGAAAAAGGCACTGAGAGTTAAGGATCATTGAATTATCAGTAGGATTTAACTTTGGGCAGATCACTTTCTGAACTTTGCTTAATCACGTGCGTAAATGACACCCTGCGTAGGGCCGAGCAGCTGAGCGGGTGGGTGCACAAGCTCGGGGTAACTAGAGCCACGTGGAGAAACACCAACCATTTCCTCGGAGTCCCCCCTGACTCTGCTCTCAGCCCAAACCCAAGGCAGCCCCCGTACCGCTCTCGCATGCACAGGCACAACCCCTCTCAGGATAAAAATGGCTCCGTAATTTGCATCTCTCAGCATTATTTTGTGCCCAGGGTATTCGATGTTACGAAGTAATGCACGGTGATCCGATCTGTATAGGCAATTCTTTTCCTAAATGGGCCTTAAAATCAATGGGTTATTAGCTCTCCTTCTCCACTCCGTGATGAAAGCCCGGTCCTGTTAAACATGCAAACTACACAATATTCAGAGCCTTGGTTTACAAAAGTGTTTTGCTCAGCTAGGTCATAATTTAGCTCACTTATAGCTAACATAAATCATACTGAGATTTACACCTCACTTATGCCTATGATTTTTCCTTGAAGCGTGTATTTCTGCACTGCAATCACCCCCACCAGTGATGAGGAATAATTTGAGGGTCGTGACTCACCCAGGTGAGCGCTTGCTCCTACAGCTGCTCCTCCTCGGTTGGTAAATCCCTCCTCACGTGTTGCCTGCTGGGACTGGGTGGAGGAAAGTGTTTGCCTCCTGTGCGGGTGGGGGTTTTTGGGAGAGGGGGGATATACACTATTTGCTTTAAGCTGTTTGGGGCATTTCCCTTCAATGCTGTGTGCTTCCCTCGCCCACTCTCTTGAGTCCATTAAGCTCCTCGCTTTTTCCTGACTCACAGCGGTGGAATAAATATTTCTACTTGGTTCCCACTTGTTTTTGAGGATCTGCCTTTTGGAGGCACCCAGTTAGCTTTGATGGGCAGGTGGCAGTTTGGCACCTATGTGCTCTCCCTCCTTTTTTTGGGGGGAGTATCTCTGCATTTCTCTTAAAACTCTGCGGTTAAGGTTACAGCAGTAACGATATTTAGATAATTTACTCCCGCAAATTCAGTTTAAGGGTAAGAGATAAAATATTCTTTCTGGGTCATTGTGGAAAACGGGAGCTGGCTGCCTAAAGGCAACTCTGCATCGTGCGTTTGGAAATGTCCACGTGTCCTTTGTAGGATGTGCCCAGAGCTGGAAATGCTGGGGAGTGGGGAGCAGAGGCGCTTTGAGACGGTTCTCGCGCTCTTTTGGCAGCACGGAGGAACGTTTCGGCACCTCTGCGGGAGCAACGAGTTGCTGTGCTCTGCGCGGGGTGGTCTGAGCCCAGGGAACTGCTGGTGCTGAGGCACGGTGCTGTGCTCCCTGAACGGGGCCTGAGCTTGCCAGGGTGCTGAGCTGAGCAGGATCTAAGCACCCTCACACATCTAGGCTTAGGCCGTTCTTCAAAATTATAAAATAAAAGTGCCATCTGCTCCTGGGCTGTGGACCCCCACAGTGGGTCTCCCGGGAACACCTGGAATATCTGTTCAGATATCAAGGGTACCGTGTTGATCCTTGGTGAAATGCCCAACCGGAACCTGCGAGGATTTACCTCCTGGGAGCCCAGCTGAGCGTTTCTGCCTCACCGTGGAGCATCGCACACTTTCACATGTAAGAGCCAGTGGGAGCAGGACCTTCGGTATTACCAGCACGTGGTGTTTGCTGGGTCCTTCATTGCTGCTCTGCCCTGTGCCAGGACCAGGGGATTAGACCCAGGATCTTCTGTCCAGCCAGCCCTGCAAAGCTCTACCTGTGCTGTACCTGGGCTTCATCCTAGTTTGGGGGCAGTGCACACAGGAGGGCAATGAGGATGTGGGAGAAAATTGCTGTGTCTCCAGCTCTGTCGCTCTTCTGAGATGTTTGAACGATTTTCTGCACCTCTTCAGGTAAATCTGGAAGTTATATGTTGGCAGTGAGGTGCCTTTCCCTCCGTGCTACGACCGGCTTTCTTCGGGAACTGATCCAGGTAGGAAGCAGACACCGTGGAGAACCGGTGCGAGCCCCACAGCCCAGTGTAGGTGCTCGGGCTTGGCAGCAAGGTCGGGCTGCGCATGCACATGCACAACTGGCAGTGATCGTTCCCTCCCCTCTGTGCCTGAACCGCCAGCCCTGCCCAGGTGAATCTGTATTTCTATATATTTTTTATTAAGGACACCAAGCACAGGCTCATTGTTTTGGTTTTGTTGTCTTTTAGTTTGGGACTAAATAGCAGCTGGATGGAGGGGATAAAACTCATTGTCACGGTTTGCCTACAGTACTACTGGGCTGCTTCAGCCTTTTGAAAATGGAAGGTAACCAACCCTTGCCAGGCTCCTTAAATGACTTAAGCTCGATGCCACAAGTGTTCCAGAATGCCCAAATGATCCCATTAATTTGGCATCCAGTGTGTGCTGCATTATACATACCGGCTTCCATTGGCACATGCCACATCCAATCCATTAGTTGTGCGCAAATGCACTTAAGTTTTTTTTCTTTTTTTTTTTTTTTTTTTTTATTGCTCTTAGTTTTGTGTCATCAGCAAAGAAAGGTAAAGTTGATCTTCATCTAAATCACTGACATGGATTATTGCAATTGATTACAACGAAGAAAGAGCTTTTCAAGTTTCAAAGTTATGTTGTCTTTTATTTCCCCAAGTAGTAATCTGTACTGTTTAAGTTATTGCACAAGAACTGTCTCTGTAAGAGCTGTCCATATTACATTCCTCGTTGAGAACATTTGTGTTAGTAGGCTGTTGTGATTCTCCCCCAGTTCTGCACGGCACGCTGCTTTTATTCCTTCTGGTGGCAGAAATGCACTAAATGTTCTTTATTCAACCCAGACACAGGAGGAAGAAAAGGAGCAAGCTGCGTGCCTGCTGAAGCTAACTTATACTGGTTTGGGAAGTTGGGTTTTAACGTAAGAGTAAATTATCCATGATTGGAAAAATTATATTTTATTTATAACTTAATCCAGCGTTGTTCTCAAGCTTAGCCCCTTTATTGGGCTAGCGTGTCTAAGACACCCACGTCCCTGGAGGCAGCAACGCCCAAGGGAAGGACGTCGTCCGCATCACACCATTTTTCTGCTCAACGATCAGTTAAGAACAACTGGAAAAAACCTTTGGGGAGCCGTTAGTACATCCTTCCAAATCACCCTGCTTGCCCTGTGCCAGAAATGCTCTGTGTATCCAGGTACGACTACAACCGAACGGTCCTTCTCGGGCAGGTACTTGCACCCCGGCTCACCTTTGCGCAGCTCGGGAGTCTTGCTAAAATCCAGGAGGCTCGTCGTGCAGTTAAAATCAACTCTCTGTTGGCAAGAGAAATGCCTCAGCTTGAGTTCCAGGGTGCCTAACCGCCAGGTACTTTCACGGGGCAGTGGCTGCTAGCACGTTTGTGAAAAGACCCTCTGTGTCTGCAGGGGCCGAACCCCCCCGCAGCCCGGCGATGCCTCTCCCCTGCTCTGCTCCCACCACGCCAAGTCTCTTCAGAATTCCCCACCCGCCCTAAGGACAGCAGTTCTTCAAACAGGACCATGAAACTAAACTTGAAAAACTAATTATTAGTTAATAAAGCTTGTGGTTTATGGACTGGAGTGATAGCAAAGCCTGGCTAGAGTAGGAAGCTGTTAAACACCGCGACTGCTGGAACGGGTCGGCTGTTTTAATACGAGCGAGAGAGGGCCAGCTCTTCATTTGGTGTAAATCAGCAGAGATCCATTAAGTTCGGTGGATCTCATCTACTTTACGTCAGCTGAGGACATGACCCCGAGTGCTTAATTGGTGGTATAATATAAAGACATTAGACTCTCTCCTCCCGTTCATCTGCACACGTCGTTCCCATTAATGGTAATGGGAGCAGCCTGTAAGGGAATACACAGCGCGGGTGGGTACGGCTGGTGCCGGTCCCGTGGCCGGTCCCATCAGGGCTGGCGCTCCGTAAAGCTGCTCTCCAGCCTCCAAAGAGCCGGTGCTCTCAAGTGGAGAGGGAAAACAAAGCAAAATGGTTAATAATTAAAGAAGCCTTCCAATCTTTCCCTTGGACTGAGGGGAAGGAGCGAGAGCTCGGAGGGCGCCTGCGTTGGGGCTTGGCATGTGCCGCAGCCCTCGCCGTGCCGGCACCCTGCCAGGAGGGGACGGGGCTGGATGGCGGAGCAGCGTCTCTTCCCTTCCATCGCTGCCATGGCATGATCCATGGCATGAGCTGTGTTTTCCTTGGAAATCTGGAAAACAAGGAATTTTGTCGCAGCACAAAAGATTTCTAGGTCCAGACAGAAGGCATCCCGGGAGCAGCCTGGGGTGAAGCCTCCTGTCTGCAGCCCACGGGCAGAGGCTCCAGGCTGTGCTGTTCCTTCACACCAGCTCTTTGCTTGTCTCCTCCAAATGTGTGTGCAGCACTGGCTCTGGGGGCAGAGGTGAAGCAGAGAGGACAGGGATGCTTTAGCTGTCAGAGCTGCAGGTTTTGGAGAAGACAAGATTGCTCCTTCAAGCTTCTTTCTCAACTTTTTTCTTTTATGCTTTTTACAGCCTCGAGGTTCGCACCGCGGCAGGCAGGTGGGTGCGCTGGCAGCACGAGGCTGGCTGCACGGTCACTGTGTGGGTTCCTTCATAGGCAGCAGAGACTTGTTGGTAATTCACCTTGTTTTGGTTCTGGCCTCTAAAAATGGGTCGGGGAGCTGCAGCCCTGCGCCCTGCTTCATAGCTTCTCGTAGTCTGTGCTCCTGAACAGACCTTCAGAGTAGTACTTGGTCACGCTTCTCCCAGAGTTTCTTAAAATCTTTCTCCTCTTCATGACGCCTGTGACTTCTGCAGGCGTCGTGTCTCTGCGCTGCCTCTCCGCTGCTGCCGGCAGCGTGTGTTGCCCTCTCTCAGGACACAGCCTGTGTCCTTCTGGTCTCGTGCAGTTCCCCAACCTTTATTTTCAGCCAGCTGCCGAGCACCCTGCTCCCAGCTTCGCTCTCTGCATGGGTGCGTGTTTGCCCTCCGCCTGCAGCCAAGAGCCCCTTTAGCATTTTACAGCTAGAATGGCATCCTAACGTTGCTCTGTCTTCTTTTTGTAGGGTTGCAGGAAAAAAAACCCAAACAAGTGGGATGTTGCATCTTGCCCAGAAGAGGCTGAGATGGGTAATTGATTCTGAAAGCAGTTTGCACAGTTGGGGACTCGCTTGCTGAAGCTGTTGCGTTGCACTGGGGAGCTTTGCCATTTCGGTGCTCCAGCGGAGCAGCTGTTGTACCCGGCACCGCTTCCAGCTTGTCACGAGCCGTGGAGGTTCCCGTGTCCTCAGACTGTTCGTCAGGAACGCTTTGAACTTGAATTTGACCCCTTTATTCAGCAGGAGGCCAACGGTGAGTGTGGGGCTGGTGGGTAAGGAGGTTTTTCTGTGCCTGATTTGGCACATCAGGGGTAGCGGCTGCACTTTGCAAGACCATTTTAGAGTCATCAAGCCCCGTGCGTACAAACCTTGTGCTGCATCGCCGTGCGGCGAGAGATCGTCTCTGAGAGCCCAAGCAGGGAAAAAGCCTTCTCCGCTCCTCCCAAGCTGAAATATTTTAGAGTACCTGCAATAAGTGAAACGTTCAGGAAAAAACCACTTCCAGGACCTTTCTGTAGGTCTGAAATGTAATCCTCCTCTAAACTTACCAAGGATAGAAATCACAGGGGTTTAGGTTTTTTTTTTTTCCCTGCCTTGTCATGCTTGTGGCTTTCCTACATTGATCTTTGTGAAGTTGCCCTTCCCTGTTTCGATCTCTGCCAAGTGCTCAGAGGGGAAAGGATATCGTTCTGCTGTATGGGAGGCTGGAGTAAAATCACTGCACTCTTTTCACTGCCGTACAGCAGGGAAAATAAAGCATCCTGTGTTCCTTCCTCATGTCGGGAGTCTTTTTCAAACTGCAGACAGTTGTCCAAAAACCTCCTTGGACGGAGCTTCCAACCTCCTGTCTGTGATTGACTCTCAGGCTGCTCCTAGGGAGAGGGAGTTCCTGATGACACAAACCCCCCCTTCCACAGTTCAAGCTTTTATTTTCCTTAGCTGTTCAGAATTCACATGGACAACTGATGTTCCCCATTCACACTGCCAGGTACTCCGACAGATCGGCGAAGGCAGATGTCTTCTCTGCTGTACGCTACACAGAGCAGTCTTTCAGTCCTTCGCCTAGACCTAGGCTGTCATCCCACAGCTCAGGTGGGACTCCCATGAGTGGGAACTAAACCAGAGGAAACCGTGTTGAAATGCGCAACGCGAACCACTGGTCCCTCTTTCAGATGGCAGAAAGATAACCTGCCTCGCTCTCATCCATCTCAGTTGACTTCTGCCTCCTCGCCTGCTTCGATGTCAGCCTGCAGCTTTCCAAACCGAACGCCTCCCCACAGTGTGGGCTCCTCTTCACACGGGTGGTTGTTGCTTTGCTCTTTGTCTTCTTCTCTGGCTCTTATTACTTAAAATTAACAGAGGTAGAGGCAGAAATGCAGCGGTGAGGTGTGATTCACGCTCCGGCCGTGTTTGTCGTGGAACAGTAAGTGACACAGAAAAGCTCTGACGGATGGAGGGTGGATGGAGCAAGAGCTGGTGGGGCTGGAGGGGAGGGAGCGGTGGGAGTGCGGCGAGTGGGAGAGCTGGAGGGGAAGATCAGCAAGAAGAGGCATCCCAGGCCTCTTCCACGGAAACCTGAGAAGGAGGGAGGAAGCCAGGAATGGAAACAAAGAGCAAAGCTGGAGGTGGGAGGGATGGAAATGGCTGGGAGAGAGCAGGGGAAGGGTGTGCAGAGCCGCCGTGGTGGGGAAGGGACCAGGAGCTGCCTGGAGCAGCGGGAAACTGTTGTGGGACTCTGCTGGACCTTCAGCTGGAAAAGAAATCTTTTCACTTCTAAACCCACGGCGCCTGGGGCTGTATGTGAGCAGCCACGGGGTACCGCCCTAGAAATGGAAACGGTTTGGCGTGAGTCCACACCGAGGGGCAGGGAGGGAGAGACGTCTGCGCGCAGTGTTTTGGGGGTCCCACTGGATCGTGAGTGCTGGGACAGCTCTGTGGTGAAACCACCAGGTCACTGAGCAAGCCAGAAGCCATCAAACGCACTAAAACACGGCAAGAATGACTCAAAAATCCTGCAGAGTGGAGAAAGAGGTGGTTACACGAACAGCTGAAGAAAGTGGGTGGAAAAAAGAGAACTCATGCGTGAGGAAACCCAGGCGAATGCCCCTCCGAACAACAGGATGCTCCTAAAAAACGGCTCCGCCAGCGACTCGCAGCGAGCGGCTGGAGCACGCCCGGGCGAAGCGGGGCGCGGGCGATGGCTGCCCAGCCGACATCTGTGCTCGGTGACAATAGCACGGCCTGACAAGTTCATTGTAGCTCGGCACGGGGCAGCAGGTGGGAGAGGCAGCGCGCGCAGCCACCTGCTCGGCCGCCTGTGCGCCCGTCCCCCGGGGCCGCCGAGGATGCTCTGCTGCATCCCGGCCCCAGGGGAGGGCTGGCCGGTGTGCTGCCCCCAGGTAGGGTGAGGGGTTGGCACCCGCTGCCAGGGTTTGTATTGGGGGGGGCGTGTCTTAAAATAGCTGTGGAAGGGTCGTGCTTTTACCTTTTATAGATTTCGCTTGGTTAGAGAGCAATAATTTGGTTTTTTTCATTATAAAAAAATGAAGCTGTTTTAAGATAATTCTTGTGTCTGGAATTTAGCGATGTATCATGGAAGGCTCAAACATGTAAGAAAACAGATGAGGGAGAAAAAACCCAAAACAAAGCAGCCGAGCCAAACCCTACACCTGTAACTCTTCCTGAACCCACCAGGCAGTGGGAGAGCTCAGCTGCTCCCAGCACTTGGCTGGTGCTAACTGAATGTCATTATTGTACAATAGGGTTTGATCTGAATTGGCATCGCTCGTGCCGGGGAGTGAATGGACTGAGAGCGACTGAAAGCAGCCGAGGATCCGGCCTCCCGCGCCTGGGCTGAGTAAGTACTCGTCAGCTCTGGTTTAGCGGCCGAAGTCAATTCAGAACAACACCAATAAACTCGGGCTGTTCAGTTCTGATCGGCCCTGCCATAACTCAGGCAGAGCCGACAGGGAATATTTTATCCTCTCTCTTTGTAAGCGCCAGCTAGGAACAAGGGGGTCTGTCTGATCTGGGGTAGCACGAGGAACTCGCTGTGCCCTGACGTTTGCCGCACAAGTCTGTTTTCTGAGCTCTTCGATAATTACTCGTACACTGGGACGGAGCATTCATAGAGCTGTTCTGTACGGAAAATCTGGCTCACGGGTACCGTTTAACAATCCTGTTGGTTGCCAAACGCTTCAGTGCACGTTTCTGGTTTGAGTTTTCATCTTCATAACTGCATGCATTTAGTTTTCCTGATTGCGTGTACAAATGCTCGTCTAGACTGACAGCCGCCCGTGGGGGGCCGGGCCAGGCAGCGGGACGGCGGCTCCAGCTCGGAGGTCGCACTGAGCGGTAGGTTTTGGCTGGCTAGGCTTGCACCTAGCCCCCCCGCACGGGCTTTGTGTGCCACTCGAGCGCCGTGCTGAAGGCGATCGCTCCGGTCTGTACTGCTTACAGACGCGGTGATACAAACCCGGATCGGAATGCAACGATCGCGGTTCTCTAGCTGCATTAAACCAGCAGGCTTGCTTCTGATGCACCGAGGCAGAATAGCTGCTCAGGTGGAAGGAAAAAAAGAGTAGCTGGGAATGTTGCTGTCTTCGTGCAAATGCCAAGCTCCACGCTGCTCGTGTTGGTGCTGGATACGGTATGGCAGAGCCTGTTTTGCAGGAGTCACTGCTGCTGGGAGCTGAAGGTGGTGCAGCACCTTTCCGGGGGTGGGGATGGGGCACGGCCTCTTCGGGAAGCCTGTCCGTCCATCCTCCTGTCCACCCAAATCTTCAGTCTTAAACCCGTCCTAAAAAAGGGATGCGAGACAGCCCTTCAGCGGAGCTTCCTCAGCTGCTGGAGCACAGCACTCCAGTTCTCTAATTAAAAACGTGTCGCCAGGTTTCAAGGCATCTCAGTGTTTGGATTTTTTTGGTACCTACCTGTGGTGTTTTAAGGTGTCTGCTTAGAACAACAGGGAAGATATAAATGGATGCTTAAAAAAAATCAGCCTAAGGTATTCAGAGATTTGCTTTTAATTATGAAGAGTAAATTAAAATACAGTTGTTCCATGGCAAGTTCATCTTAATTCAGTGCCTAATAACACAGGTATTATGTTTCTCCAGAATAAAGCCTTGTTCGAGCTAGGAGATGTCATTTTAAAAGTAATCCAGTCTTGAAAGAAACATTCCTTATGATGGCAAATCAGCTTGAAATTTCAGTGCCTAATCACAATCACAGTAAAAACAGATTTCTTGTTCCCATGTTGGTGTTTTTTGTTTGGGTTTGGGTTTGGATTTTTTTGCCTGAATTTGTATAATTTCAGCTTCTAGCCATTGGGATGAGTGGCACACTTGTTCGCTCGATGCTGAGTCCTACGTAGGAAGCTCAGGTTTGCTTCACCTCCTGGTTTTCCCTTTGTTCAACTTAGAAGTGCTCCTCTCCTCTCTCTACTTCCAGAGTAGATTTCCCGCTGGAAATGTGCTTTGCTGGAGCCCAAGGCAAAGTCCTGGAGCAGAGGATGCTCTCATGAATCAGTGTGACGCTTCCCCCCTTCTTACATATTCTGTCGTACACCTTCAGTTTCTGCGCTGAGGCTCTTTGAGGGGCTGAATTAATCTTCCCAGCATTGACACAAAATTAGCAACAGTCCGTTACCAGCACGGCTCGAATTTGTTTCCCCAGGAAATAACCCAAGTGACCTTATTCTCATTTTCTCTCAGGGATGGTGCATAACCACATCACATCCCAGAAACTATTGGGGGCAAACTGGAGAGCTGAGACTCCCAGCAGCTCTGAAAGCACAGAGGAGTCAGTTTGGCGATGTGGGATAACGACTGGAGTTAGATCTTGATTATGCTAAAGTGGGCAGGAGTGAAATAATTAAAATATAGATATTTGCTTTCTCCTGAGTTTCAGAGTTAACAAGCCATTCTGCCAAGCAGGGCTACTTCATGTGTCAAGGATCTGGGATGCTTCAGACAGGGGAAGTCTCCAGAATATTAATCTCTCTTATTCTCCAGTCACAGGATTAGCCTGAAAACAATTAAAATAAATTTTAATTCTTGAGCTCAGTTTGTTTGCAGACCCCATGAGCGCGCACGCATGGCAGTGCTAGGGCGAAGCCCGCGTGCACATCTATTCTGCTAACGACCTGCCGGCACGGCACCGAGGAAGGTGGGTGTCAGGAGAAGATACCTGGGGGGCCCCAGGGACCAGGCTTGGATGCGGCATCCCCCACAGCTCGGCAGCCGGGGAGCTCCCCCCCAAAATAACGCGTGTGCGGCTGCTCGGTCAAAGGGGCTCTTGTCCTGCGCAGCCAAAATTTATTGGTGTGAGGGCTGATAATGGATAGCTCTGAAAGATGCATTGTAGGCTGCCCTGTCTCTGGGAAAGGAGGCGTGTTAATGGGGTATTGTACGGACCGCTGTGATCCTTGGACGCTTTGTCAGTCGTGAAAAGTTAGCAAGGAGAAGCCTTGTTCCTCCGGCGCTGCCTCCCTCTGATTTACGGCCGCTCCCCTTCGCCTCGGAAGTGCCGCGACATTCCCCAGTAAATAGGGATGTATGGACGATTTTCTCTCCCTCCTTTTCCTCCTCTTATCTGCTTTTCCCAAATATGTAAACTCTGAGAAAGCTTTATTCTTTTTCAATGATCATTCAATTGTCTCCAGACTGTATCTTTTGGTAAATTTATTGCTGGCTATTTAAAAAAAAAAAAAAACCCAACAAACCAACCCCAAACTCAAATGCATTTTGCATATTAACACGTAACTCTTGTTCCTGTCTGCTCAGTTTGGAAATGGTTGGATTGCTTTTATAAAGAAAAAAATGGCTAATAAAATTGGCCTCAGCACCGTTGCTTTGCAATTCTTATGAACAGTAAAGTGCTACTTACAGTCATTGATGTTAAAAGCTATTTCTAAATTATGGTGCCATTTATTATCTCTAGTGTCCAAAGTAAGTTTAAATGATGCTTATAATTCATGTTTTACCAAATTTCCTTTTCCCCCTGAGGATACCTCTGATTAACTTATGCACATTTAAGCGCTTTTTAAATTCTTCTTTTATTGCCATTATGCTCTGAAAATCTCAGCGATTCTCAAAAATGGGTAATAAAGTTGAGATAAAATGCTGCAGTTTTAGATCAATGCTGACATATCACTGTGGTGATTTCTTCAGAGCTAAAGTGATAATGCTTCATATTTACAGAATATATACTAGGTTATTACTACAGTATTACCATTTTGTTCTAAGATGAAATGAGTAATTTACCAATTTATTAAACAGTTACATTTAAGTATTGCTTAGGACATTACCACACCAATCTGTTTACTTAGCTTGAAGAGTTACCATTAAGAAACCCTGTTTATTTAGGTAAAATTTGTAATGATCGTGCCCTCCATTAAGAAACTTATTTTTCTGCAAGCCTAATTGCCTGGAAATGAGTTTCTCCTTATTTACTATGGTGCATTCTGCTAAGCCAGCTAAAAACGTCACCCTTGCAAGAAGTGCTGGAGAAATTAATAATACATATATGGAACAGTTTTAATTAGTATAATACCAAATGTTAATAAAAGATTTATGATCCAGTTAAAAGTTCTAACGATCACAACAGGAAAAGGTCTGAAATGTGGCGGCGGTGATCTGTTAAAAATAAACAAATGCTGCCAAACTCCCTGAATCAAGGGTAGAGGAGAATTTTTTTTCCTGCTCCTGTCCTTACGGGAGTGCTGGCTCTGTGATCCGTAAGGTCCGGAGTAAATCCAGAATGGTGAGAGGATAGCCGTGGGGGGTTATCCGGGCATGCTGGGAGGGGATGGAGAAGCCCATCGCATCGAATTTGGCTGGTGCCACTGGGATGTGAGTGGGCAGCTCCTGCCTGGGAGACACAAACCACAGCTGGCCCAAGGCAGGTCTAGCGGGAGCTTCAGCACGGCGCGACACAACCTTTTAGCCCGGCTCTTGGAAAAAAGTCCGTGTTTTGAGTAGCTCAGAAGGTCAATGGTGGAGGACAGAGACGGAATCAGCTTGGCTCCAGCCAAAGCTAGAAGTAATAAGCAGCAGCTGAATTTCCAGAGGTTCATCCCTCTAGAGCAGCACATCAAATGGTATCTCAAGTCACAGATACCTCAGGCTCACCTCGCAGCTCGGCCTCGTGCGGCGCAGGGACTGTCTCTGCCAAAGGCTGAGCCTGCAGCCGATCGGAGGCGAAGATGGACGACGAGTCCCCGTGGAGTTGAGCTGGTTGCTGCTGGTCAGGTGAGCGTTGGCAAGGGAAGGCATTGATCATCGTCCGTGTCAGAGACAGGTCTTCTGATGTTGGAAGGAGGTTTCTAAATGAGGAATTCTCTGTAGCCGTGTGGGCAGGAGGTAGCTGGGTGTCATGAGGGACACTGGTCACTGCCAAGACCTGCTCTGAGTACCCTTAGACAGATGAGATAAATTAAGATCTGGCCTTAAACTCCCTGGAACGCACTTGGCTGGGAGCCTCACCAGGGTCTTCAAGACAAAGCCCTTATGTGGTGTTAGAAACATGATCTGTAAGAGTTGGAGCTGGAGCCATTTTCAAGGCCAGGTTAGACAAGGCCAAACTGTAAGCTGCTTCCCAGCGCTTTTTCTCTAGACCAGTATTGCTCTGCATCCATCTTATTAAATCCCAGAGAGTTGATCATTAGTAAGAAAAAGCGCTAAATACTCTGCTCCACCCAGAGGTGTTGTTGTTCTTGGAAGTCCTAGCAGAAATGCATATTGCTTGCTTGGATTTGGGGGATTTTGGGGCAGGAACAAGGGCTGTGGTTTTTCCTTTCTTCTCAGGTTGTGCCTGGATTTGGCTCCCAACAGTCCTGACTGGAGTGGGCTTCTCTCCTCTGGCATCGTTTGGCAATACTCAAAGCAAATATCAGAAGTCATTCTCATCCCTCATCCCATCCAGGTGCTTCAACTCCCATTGCACATGCTGGCTCTCGCTCCCTGTGCCAGGAGCAAGGTGACATGGCATTGCACCATGCACAGATAACTGGTTATCCGGGGTACATATCCAAGGAGGAGTCAGAAGCGGGGCTCCGACTTGGGAGCAGCAAGGGCAGAGAGGAGCTGGGGGTGAGCTTTCTCAGCAGCTTTGTTCCAGCCAAAGACCTGCCACTGTAGGATAACCATGTAGGATTGTGCAGGACAAACGCCTTGCTGGCGGGACTGGAACAAATAATTTTTCTGCGTTGGGTGAGGCCAGTGCCCTGGAACAAATAATTGGTCGAAAAGTTTCTGTCCATAAGAACGATGGACGCCCCATGCTGTCCCAGCCTGCAGTTTCTGTGGCAGTGAATGGGTTGAGCTGTGTTAAATCAGGAGCATTTCCCCCTTCCCTGTGGCCAGGGTGCTGGGCTACAGGCAGCTCGGGAAGGTGCTGGTTGAAGAGGTATGGAAGTAATGAGAGCTGTGCACTCCTGTCCAGTTGTAACCCCCTTCCTTGCTCAGGGTGCGAAGCCCTTCACCTTGAAATGCGGGATGATGAAGTGGATTCACACCCTGTGCTGGGTCTGTTTCCTTTTTTTAAATTTTTAGGGAGCTGTCTGTGAAATATTTGAACCAGAGTCCCAAGCCGAGTCTCCGGGTGCTGCTTGCCCAGCGCCCTGCCCCAGGAGGTACTTGCTCTGCTCTGGAGAACAAATGAATGTCAGAGATCTACTGAATTGTCTGGGAAACGTGGGGATTTTATTCATTCCTAAACTTGATAATATGACTTTCCTTATTTGTTCTTTCCAAGGCCAGAAAAGGAAACACCATATTTATTCTTGCTAATGTAGCAATATTGATTAAGTCATAAAACATATATAAATACATATTGACTCATATTACATTACAGTATCTATCACTTACTACTTGTTCCTCAATAATACTACAGTTACGTAAAAAGAAATATGCATTAAAATTGGCATTACCTCAAGGGAAGTAGGACCTGCCATCATTATTAATATTAGGTTTTGACAAATAAAAGCTTTAAAAAGGATGCAAGTGTTAAAAATGGAAAACCACCTCCCTTCTCTGCCAACAGTGACCAGATATTTCTGGCGGTCCCAGTCATTCAGATATGGGTCCTGACCTCTGCTTATTTGGCCAGTACTTCAGTTACATGGGAAAAAATTGTTGTGGGTGATGTCCTGACCCGTGGCAGGAGACGATGGGTACCTCTTCAGCATCGGCACATCCCCTGCAGAGCTGAGGGGTTGTCTCTGGCCGTGGCGCTTAGCTGGGTGTTGGAACAAGATGGGCTCCTCACAACCTCCAGTTAATTCTGGAGGTTCCTCACACTGCCAGGCACCCAGCTTTCTGCCTCCAAAGTCTCTCAAGTGCCAAGATTTTTGCAGGTTTGAAACGCTGTCATGGATAAGCGCACTCTGGTTGTGCACTGCCTCAGCAGCAGGCGTTCACAACAGCATTCGTGGTGGTAGGTGGTTTGGGTTCCACCGGATGTTGGATGTCCCAACAAAGCTGACTGGATCTTGCAGGTCTGCAGGTTGGCTGGGAACAGAGCAAGGATATCCTGTATTCCTGGGATAAAGGTACTGGGTTTATAAGGCAAGGAGTGTATGGGGCATCCTTCAAAGAACAGAGTTGAATTTCTGTTGTAATCTGAGCAGAGAGGGACTTTGATCTGGGCCATCGGCATCCCAAGGACAGCCTCCCTTCTCTGTGTTTGGACTGAGAAAATGACTCATGTGGTTTACACACCTGGGAGGGGGGAAAGAAGCTACAGCTGTGCCCCCTGGTAGGAGCAGACCCTCTTCTCAGCGAGGAGCCGAGAGTTTTGGTGCTTTCTGCTGCAGGTTTTTCCTCTTGGGCAGCTTCTGGCTTGGTATATTGGATTAAGCTGAGCTTTTTTCCCCAAATATAACCTGGAAGTGAAATGCATAAGGTATCAGGACAAGGGGAACATGCATGTAGAAACCATCCAGCTGGTGGACTGCAGTGGGAGGGCAAACCTTATTTCTAGGAGTGTAAATAGGGTGGGAATTGCAGGAAGGGTGCTGAGCTTCTTGCTGATGAAAATGACTTCAGGGCTGGAAAAGGTGACCCTGGTGAACAAACCAGAACCCACAAGAAATTGAATGTACTCAAAATGCTCCAAAAAAATGGAATGTACTCTACAAATGCTCAGCAACGTCTGTGGCTGCGCAGAAGGAGGAACTCAGCCAAGGTGAGGGGGCGAGCTGGAGGTGTGTGGGACGGGCTGCACTGCCTTGCTCCTGTTGTGCAAGGACTGCAGGAGCTGGGATTGCGCTGCACGTTGGTTGTGCACAGATTGAAGGATTTCTTTTAGGTTTAAGAAACTTGGTCCTTATCAGGCTTTGGCCAGTGCTTTGCTCAACCTGGAATGCTGCATGTATATGTGCTGCCTTTTTACGTACTGTACTAAGTGAATAAGACCAGAAGAGGAATTTTTTTTTTTTTAATATTCAAATTTCTCTTTTGCAGAATGTGTTTAGCCTTTTCCGTGCAGAGAAAAAAAATCCAGCAAAATACTGTCCACATGGCTATTTTATGCTTCTGCTTGTCTTTTCTTCTCTTTATAATTAACCTAATGTGATATCTGATCCCTGCTCTTTTTAGTGTTTGTGTGCCAGTCTGACAGCACTAGCACTGTTATTTCTTAGATAAGCTAATCACTTCTTAATGACTGGACAAGGTATCTTTATTTAACTGCATAAAGAGATTTAACTTTTCCCGTTAAGATATGACCGCTGGTTTATGTTTTGTTAATGACATGTAGCACTGGTGTAAGACTCAGGTGTACACACGTGTCCAGGCAGGCTTGGGCGGCTGGTTTTAGAGAGGCTGTGAGAAGGGCAGGGAGAGGAGGAACTTGTTCTCTATTAATCAGAATTTATTATGAAAGCCCGCTTGTGAACCTGGCTAGCTGCTGCTGCTCCACTGCCCAGCGTGTGGCCATGGGGCTGGGGCTGCAAAACCAGAGGTGGGTTTAAGTCCCAGCACCTCCATGGTGCTTATGGTTAAGCACATATAGAAGTGCTTACTTTTAAGATTATTTTAAATACTTGCTGTAAGATTATTGCAAGGGCTTCTTTACAAGATAAATGTGTCCCTACAATGTGCAAGCACAAGGAGCAGTGCTCAGTGGGATCCTTACGTGAGCAGTGCACACAGAGATCCAGCGTTCCTCGCCAACCTGCTGTTTCCCCTTTACTCCCAGAAGACGAAGCGAAGCGGTAGCCGGACGGGGTGTGCAGAGCTCTGCCCCGCCGCGTGCAGCCTCCCGTGCTCACAGCAGAACCCTGTCTGGCCTGGAGCTGGCTGAGGCACCCTGCAGAGGAGAGGCACAACAAAGTCCAAAAGACACCAAACCGCATGGTGCCGGGGGGAACTGCTGTCCGTGCCGGCACGGTGCTCACGGGGAGCGGGTCTGTCTGTGCCAGGCTGGTGTAAGCTGGAGCCTCGGCGTGCGCTGCTGGTAGCTGGGCTGGGCACAAGACGGCTGAGTTTAAAAGCTCGACCCTCTGTGCCCTCAGATAAAGGACCCAGACGTAGAACCTGTGTCATGCAAAAATTTGCTTTCCGGACAAGGTTTTCTCTGGGTAGAAATGGAAGAGGAGAACGAGGCCACTGAGGTTAAATCAGAGCATTTATCTGCACTCTGAGAAGTTACTGGAGGTTTGGCCAGGAACAAAACTCCCAGCACCTCTGAGCTCAGAGTTCATGATGCCTCCTGCTCTTGCTCTGTGGGCCTGCGGAGGTCAAGAGGACCCATCACTTGAATTGGTTTTATCTATCCACACCCCGTGCACGTGTGCTTTCAAGTTCTGGATGCAACCCCAAGCTTATTGTGGTGCTTCAAGGCTTGTTTTCTCTAGCATCAATTAGACAAGGTATTTTGGAAGGATGCATGAACACCAGATGCTTCCAGCTCCGAGCCCACGGCTGCCGGTGCCTCTCTGGGGCTCGGCCCTCTTCTGGGGCAGGAGGGCGAGTGCTCAGATGGAAAGCCAGGGCCTTTAAAGCATTGGAAAGTGTTCTCCCAAAACTGAAAGCAGCAAAAATCCTTCTCTTTCCTTTTTTGAAAGTTTTGTCCCTAACATTTACGAGTATCTCAAAGTGTTTGTTTGGCAGAGAATCTGTATTCCTGCCCGACAAGGAAAGGGCCAGGCCAGTCCTTGGGGTTTTAATTTTACTGGCTGACTTTAATGTCAGTCTTATCAATGATATCTTTTCTTTCCCAGTAGCATGTTCTAATAAGAAACTAAATCACAAAGACAAAAAGCTTCTGGCATCTCCATTTTGTTGGCTCCTACCTCCATGTATGGCATGTTTACAAGAAAACATTTATCGCTGGAGCGCTTGCCTGCAATAAGGAAAGAGCTGATAGCAAAGTCTTTTAAGCAGGGTCCTCCCCGCTCGGCTGGGTGGGCGCAGGGGGGTGGGGTGCCCTCTGCCATGCTGCACAGCCCCGTCTCCCTGGGACCAAATCTGGACCATCATGAAAAATCATCTTCCCTGAGCTGTCTGCCTCCGCGCCAGGCAAGGAGAAGCAGCTTTAGAGAAGCGAGGGCTCATCTGGCTGTAAATTTGCAAGTGGGTTGTGTAAGTATGGAGTAGAAATGCATGTTCTTGGTAGGATTTGTAAGGGCTTTGCACCCCAAACAGTGCAGATGGCAGAGCTGTCTGAGCGCGAGCGACTGAAAATCCAGTGCGCTTCAGAAATACAGATGTAGGTTGTGGCTGATCCCTACTGAGGGTGAAGGTATGCAGCAGCAAAGGGGGAAAAAACCCATTTGTTAGTGTTTTGTATCTTACAGAGCTCTCCAAATCCTCCACCAGTGGTTTCACGCTGCACTGCTGTAGCCCGCCAGCGAAGCTGTGAGCAGGGCTAGGGCAGCCCTGCCAGCTCTTGTCAAACCCATCCGAGTCCCCTTGACTGCCTGATGTCAGAAGTGTTAATACCCTCTTTGGCAGATTGGAGAATGGGGGCAGCAAGAGGTCAAGTGGCTTCATTAGGCCCCAGAGGATTTCACTGTCGGAGCTGAAAGCTGGAGCGCGGCGTGGCGGGGAGCGCTTTGTCCTGCGCTCAGGGCTTCAATGGCCCGGCCCTTGTAAATCCTCGCGCGCTTTGATCTCGCACTCAGACTTGCAGTTAACTTTGCCCCTTGCAATTTTCCCTGCCGGTGCGGCAGGCGCTGACGGTTTCTGAAAGGGGTCGGCAGGCTCGGGGGTGGCTTCGACCTCCCTCCGTGCAGGGGGTCTCTGCCGAGGGAAACGCCGCCGGTCGGGGTGGGATTCAGCGCCCTCCTAAATCCCCCGGGGAAGCGAGCAGCAAGAGGCATCTCTGGGCAATTCTGGCATCAACTGCAGTAGTAATAACAATTAGCAATTATGCAGAGTTATATGCCTTCGGTGCCTATTACAGGCATCAACGAGGAGTTCTGTTTCTGTTTTCTACTTGTAGCTTGGCCTGATGCTTGCATTTTAATAGCAGATGCTCTAAGATAATTAGAGCCACTGCAGATAATACCGGGGGTGATTTGCTGCCGCGCGCAGTGCAGCATGGCCAGTCGACCTTCCCGGCCCCCAGTATGTGCCAAGGTCTTCAACGGTTGAAAACCACGTGCCGTGTAGCGTGTATTTTGGAGAAGGAGGGGAAAGAATGGGAAATGGTTTCTGCTGTCCACAGCAGAGCTGTCCAGGGATCCATCTCTGGGTGATGGCGTGGGGACGGGGTGGCAACACCACTCCGGGGCTATGGGGCCCACGGGGACCGGCGCTACCGTCTCCTTACCTCATGTGCTCTCTGGAGTTGGAACTGCTAGAAACAAACTTGGAAATGACGGCTGGGAGGCTGTAAAGGCTCCCGCCAGGCTCCGTGGATCCGCAGCGCTCCCTCCTTGCCGGTGCCGGGGAGCAAACGCGCTCTTACTGAAGAGATGAAATGCAGATCTGCGCTTCAGTTCTCCTCCGTTCCTCCAATTCCCCTAGAAAAAAAAAAAAAACAAAAACATGGTTAATGCAATATTACATCAGATTGGACTCCGAGGAGCAGAAAGCCAATTTTGGGGGAATGTGAGCCAACCTACATTTAACTGGGATGCTGATATTTACTGTTGCAGTGATCTGGGCTTGTAGCATGGGTGAAGTCACTGGCTGGGGATTCGAAGTCCAATTAGGCAGTGTTAATAGAGGAGGCGGCGATGCTTCATTGAGAGAAATTACTAAAATTGTACTTTCAGGACAGTCAATTAGCTGTGTTTTGACAAAGCAACAAAAAGATGAAACTGAAGCCCTTGAAAAAAGAATGAGAGAATTCAGAGGGAACATGTCTGTTTGGGGAATCCTAATATTTTTTGGTTGAAATCATTAAGTGAAATTAAATACTATTTTAAACCAAAGGGATAGAATATCTAATTAAGATAGAAAAAAGGTTTGGGGAAGGGTATTGTTGAGGGGATTAGAGAAATGGTTTACAATTCATGTTGACTGAGGCAGGGCCCCCTGAATATATTAGGTATATTAGCAACGGGGATGGGGAAAAAAAAAATCTCTCGACAAGCTGATCCGAAGTTTAGGAAGGGTTTCTTTAGGGTGACTCCAAGGCTCCCGGACTCCAGAGTGAAGTGTGGGAATGAAGCCAGGGAAATTGGGGAGATTGAGGACGAGGTGTGATTTCGGAGCTGTGCCGGGGCACCCGTGCTGCAGCACGGTCCCAGCACTGGTGCGGGAGCTGCTCCAGCGGCAAAGGGGGCTTGGAGGGCTTGCATAGCCCTGGGATGGCTGAGCAGCAAGGGGGAGGAGGACCTGAGGAGTCCAGGGTAACCCGGGTGGTGGGAGCAGGGCAAGACCATGGGGTAGGGCAGCCAGCGGGGCCCATGGGGTACGCCCTGCATCCCTGGTACCCGCAGGGTGCTGCAGAGCTCGCCCCTGAGCCCTGGCCGAGCTGCTGGCAGAGTCCCCCTGAACAGCATGTGGCGGGATGCTTGGGTGCCCTCATTGCTCACCAGTGATCTGGTTTTATGTCTTCTGAGATCTACATTGCTGCTGTGCGACTGTGTTTCCAGGAGTCGGTCTTAGACTAGTGTGTTTCCCCAGAACAGAGGACAGGGCGATGGGCTGGGGGTCCCTCCCGGCCCTTTCTGCGATGGTCTGTGGGACCCTTGTCACCAACAACCCCTCAAGCAAAGCCTTAGCGCATGGAGAGGGCTGGCCCTGCCCTCAGTGAAGGGCAGGAGGTTTCTCTGGCAATTTCTCTGTAACTTGGGATGATATTCCCATGTTTTGCATCCAGCGCTCCAGAGGCTCCCTCTCTTAACACACAGCTCCAGTAAAACTCTTCCGCCTAAAGGCCTCTCCTAAAGAACTCCTTTTTTGACCGTTATCATCATATTGTTTAATTCATTTGATATACAGAGACAGTTAGTGAAATATGCATGCTATATTATATTAAAGAGAAATGTAACCTTCAATTGGTATCTGATGTGCACTTTGCAATAACTGCTATTAGTTGTCTATAAAACTCCTAGACATCATTTGATTTTATTACCATTATATTATTTTACTTGGGAACATATAGAAGGAGTGGTGATTGCAGGTCCTCAAGTGCTTACTGGGAAATATTTAACACAGAATGTTTTATTTATTAGCATAAAGAGACACAATGGATTGTTGGTGATTAAAGTGATGATACTGCTGCCATACTTGTCAAAAATATAGACCTAATTCAATAGAAAGGCGACAGTCAGTCTCCATGTTGATCTATGCTGAAGCAAACTGCCTCTGAAAGCAGTACAAAGCCTGAATTGGCCTCTTAATTTTATGCTCTAGGGCATAGTATAAAAAAGGGAATTCTTTCTAAGTGCCTGTAATTGCATGTTACCAGAACCTAAAATATAAGCCAAATTTTTTGAAATTATAAGTGTTAAGCTTTCCATTTCAATTCCTTCCCATCCTCCTCCAGAAAAAAAATAATCATCAAAACAAAAGAGAGTTTTAAAATGCCTCGCTATCCCACATCATTAATAAAATATACAGCATACTTAGCCTTTAATTGCAAATGTACATTTTGATAGAAAATACTTTTTTTTTTTTAAATAAAAAAAATAATTTTCCTTCTCTCCCAGCCGTCCAGCGCCAGGGACCTGCTCGCCCCGCCAGACGTGCCTCCTTCCATTTTCACGTGGCGTGTTTCAAACGACAGCAATCTCCTGCGTGGGTTAGGTCTGCTTGTACGGGCTGGAATATTGTGTTCCTCACTTAGGTGAGGCTTTGAACTCGGTGAGTCGTGCAGGTCAGATGGGTTTTGCCAAGCCTCGTGTATCAACCGGAGGGAGGGAGCCCAGCAGCCCCCTAGCTGGGCTTGGGGTCTGCCAGGGCAGGCTCTGCCCGGGCTAGCCATGCTGATGCTCGGGCCAGGTCCCAGTGATGCCAGTAAGATTTGTCAGCAAGTCCAAACCGTTCAAATGGAGCAGTTTTGCAGTGGGAGCCCAAAGTAGGAAGGGCTTGTGTCCTTCCTTTGCCCTGTGCTAAAATGGGATTCGCTTTGCATAGACACACTGCAGCATCTGCCTTGAAAAAAGTCAAACGTTCCCCCCGCCCCCCCGCCCCTTGCATGGGTCTGTGTTTACAACTTCACTCCTCTGAGAAGGCAGCAGGAAAAAAAAAAGATAAGATTAACCATTTTGTACACTTGATGGCTTCATTGGACAGGCAATAAATCAATACAATTGAATTGGAGAAGATAGTGTTCAAATGCTATTATCTGTCTCTCTGTTATTGAGCTGGGATCCTCGGACTGACTTACAGAGATCCCTCCACCTCCAGGATTCCCTTCCCAGGAAACCTGCAGGATTCGACCTGCTCCAGGGCTCACCTGAACCCACTGGGCAGTCCTGCACTCCCTTGCAGATTTCATCCTTTTTTGGGTTTTTTAGCCAAACCCCCTCCTTTTTGGCTGTGCTGTTACAGGGTTCGGTTGTTAGAGTGCAAGCAGGAAATCATCCTAAACGCCAACGCTGCTGAAAGATGCTGCACTCGTAACGCCAGAGGAGAAATCTGCCCACAGAGCCAAGGGTGGCAATGCCGTGTGCCCCAGGGGAGCGTTTCCAGGGCTGGAAGCTGGGGCTTCAGAGCGCTAATCTGGGCCTCTGCGTATTAGATTTGCCTTCTAGCAGCGAGATCGCCAGCGAAGGTCTGGCTGCTGCAGCCCCTGCAATCGTGGGCATTTGTTTGCTCAGGGCTGCTTGGAGAGCACAGGGCTTTTATCCGAAGGAATCTCCTGATGCTCCCTGCCTGACTCGGGTGCCCATATTTCCACGGCTTTCCAGGAAAGACGATAGCACTGCGAGGTTTGGTTTTTGTGGAATAGAAAAGTCATCCATAACAGCTTAAGATACCCAAAAGGGCAGATTTAATGGTGATTAAATGAGACTGACCCCAGCAAAGCTGCCGCTAAGTTATACCTTCGTAAAGGAAAGGTAAACCAAGCCCAAACTTAAGGACTGAGGCTGATTTCAGGACTTCAAAAATGTTTTGTTAGCAAAAATGCTGTTTCTCTAATACAGGCTTCAGTATTTTAAAGTCACTGTTACGTGGTGGCATAAAGGTTAAAAATTCTCTGTTTACAGGTGAAACCCCCACTCCTCCTGCTTTCCTACATCTTCTCCCAGCCCCAATCATTTGATAAATTTTCCCTTCGACATATGTAATTTCGGAGTGCCCTCTGGTGTACACACATCTCCAGCGCCTCGCCCTCGCTCACGCCTCTTCCCTCGGACAAATCCCACTTGCTTCTAACACTCTGGTTTCATTTATCCCCGTTGCTCCACGTTTCCTACGAGGGGGCGTCAGACCCAAATGCGAGCCCCCATCCTGGAGACGCACCGGCATGAACGCAGCCTGAGCTCCCTGGGAGCTCCCAGACCTCGCACCAGTTAACGAAGGGTTCTGCTGCTCTGCGGCAAAATTGAAACCCAACTCTGTGATGGGAATGTCTCGTGTTGCCACCGATGAGAAGAACCACCTGGAGTGGGGGGGTCCTTAGCTGAGTTTGAGAAGCAGCTTGGGTAAGCGGTGGCGCTCCTCTCGGTGAGGTGCCACTGGGGGTGGTGAGCCTCGCTGCGCAAACGTGGCTGCGCAACTGATACGTGTTTTCCAATGTATTAACAAGAAATAAGTGAGCCACAATAACCCTTGCTCTGTCTCCCGTGGATTTAACATACCTGGAGGGTGAGGTTCTTACACTGACTAATGACGTTTCTGTCTGATCCCTTTTTTCATTACATGGAGTGACCTTTGTTTTTTTAAGATCTATTAGTTTCCAGAACATAAGTCTACGACGATGCTATGGTTTGTAAAATGAAACCAGTGGAGCTTCTGTGAAGCGGAGACTACGCACCCTTCAGCACTTTGGGGAGGAGCAGACGTGTGATGGGATGGTGCTGGGAGGACCATGGAGGTACGATGGCTCTGCAGGGACCTTGGACGCTGGCAGTAGGGGACAATAAGGTGTCAGGTCTAACAAGTGGGTGCCTGGGAACCCCTTTGCTCCCCTATGGCCAACACACATATTCTGGGTTTGCAGCTGATTGCGACTGCTTCCTTTTAGATTGGGTCTGATGCAGCCTGCTGGTGGATGCCACGATGACTTAGAGCACAGAGGAACACCAATGTGGACCTCATGGGCCTGGTGGAGTTCATCCACCTGGTCTCTGCTCAGCTCCAGCATCGCTGCATGCCACTTGCTCTGACGGACGCCCAGGCACGCGGGAGGTGTCCCTGCCACGTGCCAGGCGTATTGGCTAGACGGGAATGTACAAGAGCGATGAACAACCCTGCAAGCGCGTGCAACACAGTGACAGCACGTGGGCGACACTAACTTTAGGAGTGCCAGGCGCTAATTGATCTGTCAACAGCTACCTATTAAAGGTGTTCCTGGGACACAACTTCCCACCTCAAAACTCTGCTGGCAAAGAAGCTGGAGGGATTCTGGGCTCTTGCTGAGGTGACAGAAATGGCAGATGATAAGAAAAATGACTGACGAGCGCTGCTTTGTAATTAAATGTTAAAAGGCACCACAACCACAGTAAATTAAATTGCCGGGCCCAACCTGGCAGCAGCAGGAAACTGCTGAGATGTGCACAGTACCGCTGGTTGTGTCAGACCAGTGAACGTTTTTACTTAACAAAACAAAGTGAAGATCTTGGCAAAGAGACAAAGAGCTCCACAGAAGCTTCTTAGAGATTTGCAAATAGAGAGCAAAGCCTGAAAAGTGCAGTACAAGGCAGATGGGAACTCTTATTTTGAGGTTGCTGTCAGCACTCAGACTTCCACATTTCAGATGAACTTGAAGAATTCTTGAGAAAACATCTCTTTCTTCCGGAGGAAGCTGGAAATCCTCTTTCTTGTAAAAGCAGTTCTATGTTCTTTTGAGAACTAACATTCCATAGGATCCCAGCCTCTCATAGACCCATCACTTGCTTTTTAAAAGCCTGAATCACGCAGACAAACACCATTCATGGCCAGAGCTCCCGACTGGTATGGGAAATGCAGAGAATTACACGGGAGGTCCATGTGGTTTTCCTTTGTGTCATCCAGGAGTCAAGGACGTTGGGTAACTTTGCCATTGTATCTACCTGCTCTGGGGATTAGCTTCCCCCACTGTAGGGTGAAGCTGTGAGATGAGCATCAAGATGACCATGTGAATATTTTGTCACCTTTCTGTTTCAACCTGCTGCAAATTGCCACCAGCAGTGAAACATAGAGACTTCATTTGAAGCAGGTTTCCAGTGTAGGTGATAGTCCAAGCATGCAGGAGCCCCTGCCATAACGGAACAGTCTTCCACTGTGGAATTGCCAGAGATGGCTATGCCTGGATGGAAATGGCTAGCCAAAATATCCTAAACCTCTGCTGCTAGAGCTGAAACCCCACTGCAGGGTGTGATCAGTCCCGAAACTGAACTCGGGTCTGGGTCTGGGTCTTGTAACCAGCACTGCAGTGTGTATTGGGCTGGAGTCAAGCTGGGGTCGAAGGGCTCTTCAGCTGCAGGTCTGCTTGGAACACCAGGCATCGTGCCTGGGCTGCGGAGCCCCTCACCTCCTCCCTGTTTGCATCAGATGAAACGCTCGGCCAGCCCAGTGTCTGCCTGCCAACAGCGACTGGAAGAAATGTGTGAGAGTAGGTTAAGATTACAGTAGAGATTTTTCCCCCAGAATATCTTCCCAGGCTATTCAAGGACTTCTTGAGCCAGAGAACATTGTCTTTTGTCTACCTTCCCTTGAGTAATTTTCTTTTATGTGTGTGTCCAATGCACGTGAAGTTCTGGTGTCCCCAGCATCCTGTGGCAGTGACTTCCACAGTTCTGCTACGTGTTGGGTGAGCATCTGCCGCCTCCTTTTTTCTGTATTTAATCTGCCACCTACAAGTTTCATTTTATGCCCTCTATTTCTCGTATTAGGAGAGACAGCAGACAGTTGTTTCCTGTTCTCCATGCTTCTTGTTATTGAACAGCCCTTTACTTTGTGTTTTTTCACAACAGGACTATTGTTACCTATAGTAGTCAAGATGTAGTTGTACCCTGCACTCGTACACTGACCTAATGATATTTTCTGTTTCTCTCCCAGTGATTCCTAACATTCAATTTGATTTTTTGGCCTTTGCAGTGATTCAGACAGATCATAGAGCTGTGTATGACATCTCTAAAGTCACATTTGTGATCAGAGATCAGACCAGAGCCCATCATTTCATCCGTAAAATTTTCACAACTGTAGTTTGAAAATGTGACGAACGGTCATTTGTTTGGTAAGTATCTTTGCCCAAAAGCTTCCAGAAGCCTGCATGCATATATATATATATATATATGTATATGAAAGCATATAAGGTGAACTGAGGATGTTTTGCATCCTGGAACCACCCTGGAATGCTGCGGCGATGCTAAAAACCCCATCCTGCTGCCCCAGCTGGACAAACACAATGCAGAAGGCAGAATGGTTTAATACTATTGCTTACATTAGATAAACTCAGTAAAGTCCAGGAAAGAAATTGATTTATGAGGATGGCTTTAAACATTCATCTTGTTCTTTGTCACGATTCTGAAGTGGTTTCTGCAAACCTAAGGGCTGTGATCCAGATCCTTGTGTATAACTGCATGGCTCCAGATTTCTGGCCTCTAAGCACAAGCTGAGAACACGGACCTGTTTTAGCCTAACGGGCACACAGAAATGTAAGAGCTCGCCACATGTATCTCACATGTGGCCATGACCTTGACTTTGGAGGAGGTCCTTGATGCATTAAAATTCCTTACCATGAGCAGTCAAAAACTCAGGGTCCTCTGTTTCCTTCCCTGCAGCATCCTCAGCCTGCAAGGTGGCCTGAAGAAGAGTCAAGGAACCGAGAGCACACAGTAGTGAAGTAGGGACGGTTGAAATTTGCACTTTGTCCTGGCTGGGGGGAAAAAAAGCAGCACAAAATCATACTGCTGTCAACACGACGTCCATCTGTCTTCATACCCAGCATGGGGACCATTGTGGAAAGAGTGAAATGCAGCAGTGCAGGAGCTGGGATGATAAGGAAACCTCGGCCTCCCCAGGTCTGTGTGTGGATTCTGCAGGTTTTTTCTTTGATGTGGGTTTTTTTGGGGGAGGGAGAGCAACAGAAGGGCTCATTGCACCCTGGAGATGTGGGGCTGCCTGTCTGCCTGTTGCTCTAAGTTGAGAGACCAGAAATAATATTAGCCGTGGTTTTGACTCTGGACATCTGTCTTATCAGCTATGTACACCAGTGGGACCTTGGGGACAAAACATGATGTTTGCCTGGTGAGCTTGATGTCCTTATGTATCATGTGACCAAGGTCAAACACGGTAGAGAACCAAGGGAAGGCTAAGGGAGGATTGTTTCTTTTCCTGAGCAGATTTCTTTTGAATGTGAAAGGTGTGAGAACTGTCCAGGAAGGCAGAAAAATTCTCGCTGAGCCAAATGGGGTCTGGCACACAGCTCAGCAGTGTTTCTTGGCCTGTGAGTTAATCTGGATCATGCCATCCCAGCTCTGAGGTCTGTGACTGTGGCTGAGTGCCCTCAGCCTCCACCATGCAAGAACCTCTAGTAAGTGATCCTCTAGCAGGAAAGGTGTGGATAGGAACAGCCAGACGAACCTGACCTGGGAGACCTGGAGGAATGTGTGAAATGTGGGAGACAATGCAGACAGGGATGTAGGAAGCTGATTTGCGGTCACTAGATGGTGCTGTTGATCGTGAAATGAGGACAGCTCTCACAAGAGAGAATATCTCTGAAGTTGTACGGAGAGCATCTGCCCAAAATTATGGTTGAGTGACAGCACCTTACCTACTTCCCAAACATCACATGGACCTGCACTTCAGGATCTGGGAGTGAAGCTATAGAGATGACGAAGCACACCAAACACAGGGATATCAGGAACCGGACAAGGGTGTGCCCTGGCCTCCCTCCATGGCCTTAGCTCTGCCCTTCCCTGATCCCGGAGGAACCATGGGGCGTAGGGGAGAATATTTTAAAGCCCGTACATCAGAAGAGGGAGATGTGAAAAGTGACCACCAGAACAGCCTACTTTGATGTGGAGTGCCACGTATTCTCTCCCATCTCCACAGCCTTGGTTGCTCACGCACGTCTGTAGCGATGCAGAGCATCATTTTGCAGTCAAGTTCATTGGGTTTAACAAGCAGAGAAGTGCCGTGGGCTGGCAGCAGGTATAGCAGTTGCGCACAGCAGCAAATGATACTCCAGGGGGAGGTTATGGGTAGTCTTCCTCACTAGCTTTACACGCAGATGGCTTATGGAGCTCTTCACAGACATACTCCTTCCTGAGGCATTGCAGCCCCACCAACTCCAAACTTTTACTACTCCTTCTACTGAGGGTGGTCTCACCTTTGGGACCAGTAGGACACAGAAAGTTTCAAAGTATGTTCACTTTTAGGGCCAATTTTTTTCTGGGAAAAAAGAGTCCAGAGAACAGTGCAGGTGGAAAAGCAATCTGTGCGTAAGACGTGCCCTGGATCCTGGGTCCCAGGGAGGAAACAGCACCTGGGAGTGCTGGTAGGATCCTTGGTCTGAAGCGGTGCTGCTGCAAAGCGGTGTATGTGCACAACACGCAGAAGTTGGTAGAATTCAGTGTATCTGCCAATTATGTTCTGTTTAAGGACCAGAGACCCTCATTTGGTAAGGACTGTCCTAAATATTGGCTGGTGAACATGTTCAGGATACTATTTCTCCTTGAACTGTGTCCAGTACACAGTTTTTCCCTCTGCTCTTTAAAGGTATGGTGCAAACACATGTCCAACATGAAGGTAGGCAAGTAGAAACAGCTCATCCCTGCATTGGGTCATATAACTTACACCCTCCCTCCCTCCCCGGAGTGTGGCCATGCTAACCCAGGTACTCCCTGACCTCAGCACCTATCCTGGTCCGTGACCTGTCCACACGGTCTAAGCCACACAAAAATCCAACTTTTATTGTTTACTATTGCAAACGCTTGGCTGAGATCCAGGCTAGTACCACCACTTCAGCATGAGCAGAGCCGTAGCTGAACCTCAGCTGTGTGCAGAAACCCCCGAGTGTACAGTTCTGATGTTTTTTTGTTAAGGGACCTACATGCAGGTACATGTTGTATTATTCCTGAATTAGAATTAATGATCCCATACGCAAGGCATGATAATTCATTATGTTTAGATCCTGTGTCTGATGGTACAGCTTTTAGAGTATTTAAGAAAAAAAGAAGAGGAGAAAAAAAAATGAGATGACTTTTATAGCATTTAAGAAAAAAAGAGAAATTTCAGGCTATCTCAAGTTTTACTGTTGTGACGCTAACACACCTGGTGTAATCTACCCGTGTAAATTCATTTCTTAGCATCAATGTGAAGCCTGAGATCCTTCCCTGTGGACATCCCGGCTTGTCTGTCATCCCTTTTAGGGATGAATGTCTGAAGTCAGGGCCTTGAAAGCTGTATGTAAGAATACAGAAGAGATGGAGCAGCACCAGCACGTGCTGCCATAAGCATATAGACCAGGTCATCAGCTTCCCCTTCCAGTGCGCAGCTTCCTCCAGTGCTGAAGCATCTTCTGATGCAGACCTTCATGCTGCTCTGCAGAAATACTGTGCTAGGGGCAAAGCTGGGCATGGAATAGACAGTGCATTAATGAAGGATGGCAAAGAAACCTTCTAGTGTCCACTCATGGCAGGATCAGTGGTAAAAAGCAGACTGCAGGTAAGAAAGAAGACAACCAGGTAAGGATGGTCTTCCATCACATCTCCTGTCCTCAGCTGGCTGCAAACCCACCTGGGAGTGGAAGGAAATTATAACCCTGAGGACAAGTCTCCTCAAAGCAAGGGCAGGGCAGCTCTCACCTCTGCTGCACCTCCGTGTTTAGGGCACGGCTCCATCCTTGCCGTCACTGCAACGCTGGAACAGCGTTCTGCCCGGCACGGCTAACGGTTTATTAATGGTAACAGCTAGCGTCTCCCTTCTGCTGCCCCATCCGATGACTGCCATCCACGGCTACTTCAGGTTAAATTGAAATACTTGGATTTTCAGGATTGCAAATGACTTCTTTTTGATATCAAGGAAGGGGAAGTGTTCTGATGCCTTTTAAGATATTGGCCCTGAGGTCACTGGGGCAGAAAATATTGACTGGTGAGAGGAGGAAGAGCCCGGTGAAGGTGTTCTGTGACAGCTATGGGGCAAAACAGTTGAAGATTATGTCACTGTATAAATTAAGATTGCATAGGAAATCTTTGTTGTGTCTGTTGTAGCTTCTGATTGCTCGACTGCAACTGCGCTGTGGCTTTACCCGTGTTTAAAATGCAATTTCCTAAGTTTTGTAAAAGCTTACTAAAAAGAGAATTCCATTAAGCGAAACCAAGTTGACTCCGGTTTCTTCCTCAGTCCTCCCTGTACAGCTGTTCTAAATCACTTGGAAGCTCTTTCAGCTATGCTGGATATTACATACCATAGGGCTGAGCAGAGTAAAATGATCGATATTGTAATGGACTTCTCATCCTAGTACATGACAGAAATAATAAATGTCATGATGTATGACAGCCCTTCTAAAGCCCTATGGAGCCAAACGAGATGCAGTAAGCATATACCTCCTACTTCCTACCCCTGTTTCGCTCTCTGTGTCTGTCCTTAGTTTCCTCCCCCATTTATTTCCTCAGTAATAGAAGACTGTAATTGAATTAAAAGCAACTCTGTACACACAAGAACATGCTGTGGCTGCACTGCTCCCCTTCGACAGCGCTGGTCGGACGTCTGTAAGCGCAGCCTGCTTGGTGAGCTGCTCGGTGCTGCGTGCAGCAGGTTTTTGGGAGGGTTGACCAGTAGCCGTGTATTCCTGTTGGCATGACACCAGGTAACTGTACGTGGAAAGAGCTGCAGCCTCTTTCACTGTTACCACGGAGTGTTCACCTTCCTGCTCCAGTCTGTCATTCGGGTCATGCCAAAACTTCACTTTAAATTTTGATCTTCATTTCCATTTTCAGGCCAAATCAAGGTCTTCACCGAGGTGTCTGGTCAACGAATGATGCCTTTCTCCTGCCACTGCCACCAGCCACCACCCTTGGTGGGTTTTCCGGCCTCTGCCACTTGAGGAATCCCTCTGCGCATCTTCTCTGTAGTGCAGTGCCACGCTGCCGCTCTTCCTTCATTAAAGGTTGCCCTTAGAAGTAATTGCTTCCTAAGGATAATAAGAAGCAAACCAAACCAAAGGTCAGAAAATTAAATAAATGCTATTTATTCCTAAACTTTTTTCACACACAAATCTATTATTTATTTATTTATTTATTTATTTATTTAGTTGGCCTGTAGTGATGTGCTTGGCAACACGGCAGTGGACGACATGCTTTAACGTGAATGGGATTGTAGGGGGATGTATCCTGGTGAACCCACGGCTCAAGTAACCTAGTACTTGGAAAACTGATTGTATCTTGCAAACAGGAGACTTTACATTGGAAAATAAGCTGAATGTGTACGTACCGTGGAACTGGACTTACTGTGAGCTTTGTGGGAGAGCAGGAAAGAAGGTGAATGCCACTTTTTGACAGGTAGGAGTCGTTTTACCTCCCCGTCAGCTTTTTTTTGTTTCAATTTGCCTTATTCTCAGGAACAGAATTTAATGTTCATACTTTATGAGTGTGAATGCAGGTATTATGAATACAAGTTACACATCTCAAATTAACAGAGAGATGTGAGCACTACAAGGCTATATACTTTTATTTTTGATGAGTGGGTGTTCAGGTAAAAGTAATCTTGAGATTTCACAGCACCAAAGGCACCTGACTCTTACAGATGGGCCCCTGGACACGAGGACAGCCTGGAACAGCAACTGGATGCTGTGCTGTGCCCAGGGCCAGGGATGGACTAGCCGTGCTAACGCACAGCCAAGCCTCTTCAGGGCTTGTGGTACAAAAAAACCCCACCAAACCCCAAAACCTTGAGTTTTAGTTCTGTTGTGATACACAGATGTCCCCACGTGCCAATTCACATGAAAGAGTAGTTTGCTCCTGTCACACACCAGCTGAAAGGAGGGTTTCCAAAATATCGTAGAATCAGAGAATAGTTTGGGTTGGAAGGGACGTCCCAGCCCACTCAGTGCCACCCCCTGCCACAGCCAGGGACACCCCCCACCAGCCCAGGCTGCCCAAAGCCCCATCCAACCTGGCCTTGGGCACTGCCAGGGAGCCAGGGGCAGCCACAGCTTCTCGGGGCACCCTGTGCCAGGGCCTCAGCACCCTCCCAGGGAAGGATTGCTGCCTCCCAGCTCAGCTCCAGCTCCCCTCCTGCAGCTTCAGGCCCTTCCCCTTGGCCTGGCCCCCCCTGCCCTGGAACCA
>VWZZ01000681.1:37038-60331 GCA_013399095.1 Psophia crepitans
GCCGCGCAGTGGGAGCCGGAGCACGTGGAGGGCCGTGGCACGCTAGCCTGCCGCCCGCCCCGGGGGAGGCCCGGCCGCCGCCGCTGGGCCTCCTGGGCGGTGGCGTAGCCCCGGGCAGCGGCGGAGGAGGCTGAACGCGGATGGGCTTGAACGGGCCACGCTGAGCGCTGCGTGCTCGGCAGTAGGCTGCCGGCTCGCCTGGGATTTTCCCCACGCCACGTGTTTCTCTTGTGTGCCTGGAGTGCGGTTGGGGTTTTTTGTGCGAGTAGAGAGTCTTGAAGCAGCAGGCTTTAAAGTGACGAGCGGTTAGCAAATCCCCGCGTCTGAATAAAATGTTAAAATTAAATGGTCTTTTTACAGGCTGCGAGCTTAAAGCAGACAAGGAGTATCAGTTCAAAGTAGACGACGAAGAAAATGAGCATCAGTTGTCTTTGAGAACGGCAAGTATTGTTTAGTGTTGAAGTTTTTCTTTCTGAGTCGTGGTGTGTGATCTTCTGAAAAGTAAGATTTTAACATGTACCTTTATTTTCTTTACTATTAAACTTGCTTCTTTTAGTAGCAAATGGTTTTATGTGAATCGGCTAAATAATAAATTCTTACTGGGAGTGGTGCATACCAAGTCACTTGAAATATTTACTGTATTGAAAATAAAATAGTTTTAAATATCCACTGATGTTTTGTTGTTTACAACAAGCAGTACAAGTCTGGAAAAGTTTAAAAGTTGAATTAAAGGCCAAAATATACACACATCTCTAATGCAACAGTTCAGATCCTACAGGAGCGCAGGAGGAGGATGACTCGTAAGGACTGTGCATGGAAACATTTTAGTAGACTTTGTTAGGACCTTTATTTTGAAAAGCTTTTCCACATATTCCCCAAACATAATTCCAGTGATGGTTTTTTTCATGAGCAGCTAATCTAAGTGGAGGGGAGAGGTATGTTTTGATTTATTGTCCTTAGTGTTGCCCCTCTGAGCGTGGCAAACGCTCTCATTCAGATAATTGGTCTCTGACTCTTCACTAAGCAGGGTACTCCTGGAAATCATGATCTGTACACTGAGAGTTCTTAGATGTGTCCGTAGATTTTTCTGCTGCCCCAGCAAGCAACACACATCAAGGCTTTTGTCTTGGGCTGAGCATGTTATTTTTAGTTAACAGAAAGAGAATATGCCACAACTTCACAGGAAAGGAATTGCAGAGTTGTAGCATCTCTCTACTCAATGGTTTATTGCTGTATTTAAATACAACCAGGTACTTAACTGATACCTGGAAGCAAAAGAACATTACAATGGTGGATTATTTCCTGCAGCAGAATTGCTTCGTACTCGAGGCTGGCATAATAATGCTCCCCAAACTTATTCACGGTGATGCTTACAACACTTTAATATGCAGGCATTACAGTTTTGTGAATCATGTGCCTTCAGTTCTTGCCTGTTATGAAAATTACAGCCTGGACTTGACAAGGACTAATTTGTTCTTAATTAGAATTTCTTTTGAGGGAAGGATATAACAGTAAAGTATGTATAGGACAAGTTCACAAGGATAGTTCTCATATCTGAATGTTTGTCATGCAGATTAAATTCGTCACTGAATGATACTTGAGTTGTATGGTTTTATGCAAAGATCCTGGTTTTGGGAAATTACCTATAGCGTCTGTTTTGATACTGTGCGTTCTGTGGGGGATGAAGCAGATTGGATGCATACTGGTACTTAGTTTTTGGGGTTGTGCGGAAAAAGTTCAGTTTGATAACCTGTCTTTTTAAAGATAAAAGATGATACACAGGAGAAATGGGGTTTGAAACAAAAAATGATGAACTGGAAGTGTCTTAAGATATTTGGAAGATGTTAGACATAGCCACAGACAGAAGTGCCTTGGCAAGCAGAGAAGGGAACTGATGGAAGATAAAATGTGAAGGTTGCAAACACCTGGTGACTGATGTGTGCACCTGATAAAAGACTAGATATCTAAAGATTGACTGGCACATGTCAGTTAAGATATCCAAGTCCAACACCACATTTGTATGAGGTGCAGGAGGAAGTGGGGAGAAAAATTGATAAAAACGAGGATTGATGCATATAGAGGTAAAAAGTGGCATGAAGGTTTCTGTAAATGTCTTACTAATAGCTGAGAACACAAAGAGGGGTGGTCACTGCGTCATTACCTATTTGTTGCCATGTGCCTTCCTTCAGTGCAGAAAATAAAGCATGTGAATGGATAATTGCCACTCCGTAAATAAACCAACAATAAGTGCTGTAGCAATGCTTGAGCTGGTGCAAATGACAGGAGTAACTGGAGGTGGAGGACATGCTCTAAAATTCTTGTCCCGGTGGGTAGTTGCACAAGCTGAATGATCCAGTGTGTTGCTAACCCATTTGAGAGGTAAGATTGAGAGGGCAGCAATTCCACCTCTTTAAATTTACAGTCACAAAACTTGCCAGGAGTAGTGAATCCTGTACCCTGTTTCCCAGCCTTCAGTCTGATGTATTTTGTCTGGATCATTACAGCCTGCCTATAACTCAGAGAATGGAAATTTGAGCTGTATGCTCCTGCCTGAAGTGTTTACACCAACATCTTCCACAGAGTATGGAAAGCTTTCTTTTTCATGGGCATTGGGAAAGGAAACAGTGCTTTGTTCACTTGTTGCAGGAATAATTGTAGTACTTAAAGGGGTTCTTGGTTTTCACATCTCTTGCGTGTAATCCTGACTCAGATGCCAGAGGTTCAGAGAAGTGGAATTTGAGGCCTGTCCCATGTCTGTCATTCATTTGCCTCCCTGCAGCTATGATTTTTGAGTCTTCAGAAAGCGCCAGACTTCTTGTACCCAGTGTGAGGAGTCTAGGCACGTAAGTTTTGAAGTTTCAGCAGTTCTGGCACCTCGCAGAAGGCATATGCACAAATGGCAGCAATGGCCTGAGCAGACCTAACTCTTCATTGAATGTCAAGTAAGCAGAAAGTGTACTGTGTGAGAAAACGAAGCAATGAAACATGTCAGGAAATACAGTTTCCAGAGATGCAGAACAGTGAATGAATTTTAAAAGACTTGAGAAGAATTAGGAAGATTCTCAAAATGTGTACTGTTCTTTACTTCACAGGTTACTTTAGGGGCTGGAGCCAAAGATGAATTACATGTTGTAGAAGCAGAAGCATTGGACTATGAAGGCAACCCTACTAAAGTAGTACTGGCATCTCTGAAAATGTCAGTGCAGCCTACAGTAAGTACAGGAACTTGGAGAACTCTACTATAAATTTGGTCTTGGGTGAGAAAAAAGACAAGTTCGAAAATGTTTTGGTGGAATTTTAGTGAAACTGCACAGTGGTCAGTGGGTTCAGACACATGGCAAGTTTTTGCATATGTAGTAAATACAAGCTAAATATGAATATATCTTTTGTCCCTAGTAGATCTAGTTATCTGGAGATGATAGACTTCTGCTCAAATTGTGCTTTTTTAAAAAGAAGTGACATTAATTATGCATGTTGTCTCTCTGTATACAAAGTATGTGCTTGCAAGCAGATGCATCTATAGTCTGTGTTGCTTTCTCTGAGCCTGGAGTGAGAAAAGTCTAGTTTTTCTGGTCCAAAGCTCTTAAGAGATTCTAAAGATGGCTACTTTAAGGGTGCTCTACTTATCTTTCCTGCCATCTGGAATGTAATTTGAATCAGTGTTGCTGATGATGTACAGGTGGAATAGGATGGTGCTGGGCGCAGATGTGATGGGTAATGTTCAAATTGGCGTTGCTGCCAAGAGGAGTTGAAACAAATGTTGATTGGTCTGTCTTGGAAGAATGTGATTCAATTATGACAAGCAACCAGAGCGTAGTAAACCCTGTTGTGGCTTACTGACGCTGTAAATGCTTCTGGAATATTCTCTCAGATGCAAACTTGGGGAAGCTATGAGCTTTGGAGTCCCAGATGTTGGTACTCTTGGTTTTGTTTGAATAGATTGTCTGTTAAGCACACTTTGCCTTGAATATTTGAATAAATAACGAGTCTTTTTTCCTTAGGTTTCATTAGGCGGCTTTGAGATCACACCACCAGTGGTCTTGAGGTTGAAATGTGGTTCAGGGCCTGTTTACGTCAGCGGTCAACATCTTGTAGGTATGTGTTACTCAGGTTACTAATCTACCACCTTGCTACCTGTCAGCACCGACAACTGGAGTGAAGCATCTGGTATCTCAGGCAGTATGTTCTCTAGTACTGACCCTCTGAATCTTAATTTGCTGTCCTCAGAGGCGTGAGGTAACTGTAGGACAGAGGAGTTCAGGGAAATGGTATGCAAGCATTTCTTGCCTCTTGTTTTCAATGGATATGGGGAGTTTGTCAGCCTTGCAATTTGAGTTCTAATTTCTTTTCTTTAAAATGGTGTTAGGTTTTTCGAATTTGTACTAAAATCTAAGGAAGGACTAGCCTTCTCCTTTGCAGAATTCTTTGAAATGGATCTTTCTAGAAGCTCTTTTCAATGTCTGCTTAGAAATGGAGGAAATTTTATTCTATGTGTGCTTTTCCATGAAGAATGTTACAGGCAGTGTATGGATGGTTATTCACCCATTCTGGATTTCAATGTAGTAGTACATACAGTCAACTGGAAAAGTTTCTGATCTCAGTGCTTAGATGGCTGGTAGGAAGCTTCCTCTGTCAGTTCAGCACCTCAGCAAGACCTTGCCTATTTTTTTTCTGGGTGATACTTTGTTTCTTAATAGCAATCTTGCTTTAACCTATTGTTAAATGAGCTGACTTTTTTACACCTTGCCATGATTTTATCAGCATTAGAGGAAGAACCAGAATCAGATGATGAGGAAGATGATACAAAAATTGTGAACGCTTCAACAAAGAGACCAGCCAGTGGAGGAGGAGCTAAAACACCACAGGTATATATACTTTTGACGAGCTTGTCTGCAGAATTATCTTATGGTTTGGTATTACCTTGCCTGTAGGAGTAAGCAGTTGGATGGCTTGCTGTGATTTACTTAATACATGGTCTGTTGACATCAGTGGGGAAGGATTATTGTGTACTTGGGTCTCGACAAGTACTAAATTACTAATTTAGATATGCACAGATAATTCCCAAAGCTTTGCTGGAGGGGCTAATATGAAGGCTACTTTTATGTGGAAGTTTTGTCCACTGCTGTAACTGAGTGTGCAGATTCTAATAACATCAGAATACTGCAAATTAAATGCTTATTTGAAGCTCTGTAGTTTAGAAGGAAAGGTTTGTATGCTCAAGTGTGCTGTAAATTTGTCAATAGCTTTTTGACTTGGCAGCTGTAACTCGTTGGGTTTTAGCTAAATTGATGGAAGATAGTCTTGTGATTATGCCACGAGTTGTTTTTTGGATCAAGACTGCTGTTTAAGACAAGGTGGTATTGACACTTGACACACATGGTCTTTTTTTTTTTAAGAAAAAAGCAAAATTATCAGAAGATGATGAGGATGATGACGAAGATGATGATGAAGATGATGAGTATGTATTATTTTGATAATGGATTTTGAAAAACAGGGTTGACTGTTTCAGAATATGAATTGTGACATAACTGGATGTTAATTGAGCAAGCAACTTCAGCTTGGCTACAAAAAAGCAGAATTGCCTCATTTATCTCTGCAGTGCAGTTAAATTAGTGCTGTTTAAATCTGTCATACAGGGTTATAAAAGTTTGTTAATTACATAACTTCTAATAAGTTCAGAATTTTTTAGTAGCGGAAGTCTTAAGATACATGCCTTTGGTATTAAAACAAGGGAACACACTGAAATGCTTCAGCAGTAGTATGAGTATATGGCCTAACACCTTGCCATGGTTAAAATGAGGTGTAAAGTGGACTTGGGAAGAGGCTTGGTTCCTTCATGAATTTTAAGGAAGGGGGGAGGGGGGAAGGCAAATTCCCAATGTGTTAAAAGTTGTGAGTATGAATCTTGGATTATGGTGACTACCTTTCTAATTGTAGTGATGAGGATGACTTAGAGGATGATGAGGAAGAAATGAAAACACCAGTCAAGAAAGTAAGTGGCATATATATAAATACATGTTGTGACCCTTTTTACCCATGAAGGATTAAACAGCTTGTTTAATGAATTTGAAAGGGAGTGAGTGGTGACATCAGATGGACTTAATATCTGCAGCTAAGTTTATTCACATGGGGACCAATTGCGAACACCTCTTAACTTACTAATAGCTGTTAAATAACTGTCCTGATTTTGAGTAATCTTGGAGGATTCATGTGAAGACCTCTGAAGCAGAAGTGGAGGGGAGAGCTGTGTTTGCCTAAGATACCTGTTGAGGTTTGAACTCTGCATATATTGTGATGCAGAAGCTAATTGAAGTGTCCTCCATGTGCAGTGTTGTTTTATACTAGATGGACTAGATAACAATACAGTAACTGGGCAGGTAGTCCCTTAAATTAATGAGTTTAAGCACAGCTGTTTGGAATATGTGAATGGATGCTTTTGAATAGCTTATTCTGCATAAAGGAATTGCACTTGGACATTAGAACTCTTTAAGTGTCTGTCCAATTGGCGTTTTAATTACTTTGCTGCAGGGGTGGCTGGGTTCATGCATATGCGCATGTGCAGTTGTGAGCCTGGTATGGTTTTGTGTATGGCTGTTGGGCAGCAAAGATAGATGTGGGTTGTGCTTTGCCATTTCAGTTAGTCCTGCATGCTGTGAAAAAGGTCTTAGCAACTTCAAATAATAAAAAACCTAAATGTGTGAAGCCCATTGGAAAAGGTTCACTTCAGGCAGCCAAGTGCTTGAATGTGAAATGACCTCAGCCCTTGAGTGCCATCTAGTGGTAAAATAAGCTGTAAGACAACTTGGCAACTGCAGATGTAGAAAGTAGTAGTTTTTTTGAACTTAAGTACTTGGGCTTGAATTTAGATGTTCGAATCTGCTGTTTAGAAACAATCATTTAATGTTTTACTTTACTATGTGCTGTTCTGTTCTAATGAGTTTCTGTAGGTGATAGTGCACAATAGTTTCAGGCCTGGTAGAGACAATCTGAACTGCCATTTAATCAAATCTAGTGTAGCTGAATGAAATGTTCCCTTGATTTATGTAGGAATTAAGGACCCAGTTCTTACTACACATGTGGCATTGCCCATGCGCATCCCAGATGATGTTTCTTTATGAAATACCAAACAAAGTGTAGTGGCTGTGTTACAAAAAACAAGTAGCACTGAGTCAGACCTTGGAAGACTAGAACTAGACTAATTCTAGATGGCACTATCTACCCCCCAAAAGTCTGCATGGAAGAGTATATAAGGAGAGATGTAATAATTAAGGAAAAAGTAGTGGAGGTCCCACATAGTTGTATGGCATCATAACAAACCTTGGTCTTGGCTGTGTATGGTGCTGCACCAACAGTTTTTCATTTGAGTTCCTGTAGCATACATGCTTTTTGTTTAAATAGTCGATGCTAAATCATGTTGCATAGACAATGAGAATGCTTTTTTGTTTGAGGTTAAATAGTATGTATTTGTCACTTAAGTCCTGATCATTAATGTTAATGAACTTAAAATTTACTGACAGTTTTTCATGACAAATCAACTTAAGTGTTTTCTTTTCAGCCTGTCCGTGAGGCTTCAGGAAAGAACATGCAGAAAGCAAAGCAAAATGGAAAAGACTCTAAGCCGTCCACACCAGCATCTAAATCAAAAGTGAGTGAAGACAAATGAGTAAAACAAACACTTATTCTAGTGTGGAAGCTAGTGTCTTGCCTAACAGTAACTTCTAATAATGTGCTAACCGTTAAGTTAGGTTTTTTTTAACATCAACGTGAAGCATGCTGGGGATACTGTTCATTGCTTTGTGTTCCCCTGTGAAACTCTTTAGTGATCAGTATGTAACTACAACAGCCAAGACACAAATTTCTGAGTGTTGTCTCTTGTGAATATTGGTGATACCATGGTTTAAAATAGAAGTCTGTTTTACTTGAACATATGTGCCAAGAAGGTTGATGCAGAAATTGGTGTGGGGAAGGATGGTAGGATCTGAAGTATCTGTGACAGTTCATTTATTCTGTATAAATCCTACAGTAGATTTTAACATTCCTGTTTTTAGAGAACTTGAGCTTGTATGCTAAGTACCTCTATGTATGTGTAAGTTCCTAATGAAATGAATAATTTTCAGACTCCAGATTCCAAGAAGGATAAATCTCTAACTCCAAAAACACCAAAAGGCCCTCTGTCTTTAGAGGAGATTAAAGCAAAAATGCAGGCATCTGTAGATAAGGTGAGTGTCGGAAACTTCATGTTTCTCAGCTTTGTCTTTATGCTTCACAGGTCAGAAGAATTGGTTGTTTTTGAGAAGTGGTTGTGTGTCACAGATTGTTGTGCTGTTATCAGTGTTTTGGTGTTGAAGCTTAGACAAATGAAAATGCACTTAGGATGAAGTCTGTACGCAGGAGAAATGAGAACACTTGACTTCTGTATTCCTTCAGTAGTGGTGATTAGTAATTTGGTATTTCTTAGTCAGCTCTCTCAGATTATGAACAATCCGCAACAAACCTTGGGTGATACTTATTGTAAAGGTGTCTTAACTAGTGTACACATTCTATTTTAGGCACCAGAGTTCTTCACATGCTTGGAATAGCTGGGTCTTAAAGCAGGATCCAGCTTGGATATCCAGATGTGTGTGAGGCTTTGTAACTTCCAGAAGGGGGAGATAGGTGCTTGCGAGATGCCTTCATGAATCAGTGAAGACCTGAAAGTGTTTGCTTCCTGAACTGGAGATCTGTGGTTAATTGAGTCTCCCCTGAATGGATGCTTCATCTTTTGAAGGTCACAGGGCAGTCACTCAGCTTCTGGTTTGTTAGTGGTTTTGAGTAGCACTTCAGTTATGCGTGAGCATTATTCTTAGCTGCTATTTCAGCATAAAAAAGAAAACTGCATTTTAGATACAGGCTGGTTGGGTAAAGTTGTAGTAGGTAGTAGCAATTCTTTCCCCCTTAGCCAAGTGTGGAAACCTGGATGCTAGATAGGGGTGATTTGAGTACACACCTGTACTGTGGCATAGGTGGTAGTGAGGACTTGATGTCTGAACTATAGAAGTTCTGGGTTTACTTCACGATTGTGCTTATAGATAGTATGCTCATTTGTGACTGAACCAGAGGCTTATTTTTGACTGATGTTGGTGCTATGGAGAGTTCTGGTTTGTGGGGTTTTTTTGTTTGGTTTGAGATGATAAACTTCCCCCCCTTATAGTGGCAATCAAAAATCAAAGCTCATAAAGAATTCTCTTCTGCTTAGATTCTGAGTGTTTTCATGCAGTTTTGTCCCAGAATGCAAAATAAAACAAAAAGTGTTTCAATGTAGTGAATGCAGAGCGAGCAATAACAGATTGTGATCAGGATCGAAATGCATATCCCTAATTTGTGAAGCTGACAGTGATGGATGGCATCATTCTGCTAGGTCAAACTAACCTCTTGGATCTAGTGGATGTTGGGCTGGTTTTTTGCCCGACTGAGAGGAGCCAGGATTAGTGTTGTTTCTGCAGTCTAAGCAGACATGGCTGTGCTGCTCACAGGAGACAAATGTCCCTGTGGAGGGAAGCATGCAGACCAGATAAGGGGGAAGTAGCTTTAGAATATACTTTTCTGTTGTTGAAGAGTGGTTCTACTGGGAAATGCTGTGTAAGCACAACTGTGTAGAAGCAATAGTAGGCAGCTTAATTTGATGTTTTCCAAGATGGTGCTAGACCATACTTCAGTAAGGCAAAAGGTTTGTGTGTTGCCATATACAATAGTGCTTCTGGCTGACAGTCAGCAAGTTAGCAGCTTTTAAAAACCCAACAACTTTATTAAATTATTAGCGTGGAACCCCTGTATTACATAGTGAGTACATGTGAACAAGCTAATAGAAAAGCATCAGTACTTGACAGAATCCAGGAATAAGGCCAAATATTCAAGCTTTTTGCAGCATTGCAGTTTCAGGTATTACTAATGTAGCTTTGTTTGAACATAAAATTTGCTGTATTCTGTGATGTGCTGTGTAGCAGTGAGTGTACCGTCATAATTGGCTAGGTGTATTTCAATGGATGTACCTGAAAATAGGAAAAATACTACTTGCAGGGCATGTGAAAGTAAATCAATGTCTCTTAAAATCATGTGTTGCATTATTTTGTCTGAAGAGGGGGGACTACGTGATCCATGAATTCCTGAATCTGCTTTTTATGTAGAAAGAGAATCTCAGGCATACAAGCAAATGTTTCTAGAACAGTTCTTTGAATTCATAGAACTAATGTATTAGAGTGAGACTTGAAAGGTGGGTTGGAGATGAGTTACTTCTTGCTTTAGAGAGCTGAAGTTGAAAGCTGACCTGTGAGGGATAATGTGTCACGTTGCAGGCTGTAGTAAGAATCCATAGATACAAAATTAGTTCATCTGAATGGCATATGAATGACTACAAACAAGCATATCTTAAGTGGTGAGTGCTTGCTGTGATGTTTTTGAGTACAAAGCAGAGCAAAGATGCTTGTGCTGCCATTTTGGTGTGTGGGCACTCACTCCAGTGAGAAAGACCGCGGTATTACAGAGAAACAAACTTCTGAAAATGGTTTAAAAGCAGATTGGTTTGGGATATTGGAAGGTGAGTTCGGTAAAATTCATGTGTGTTGCGAAGGGTTTAAGCTTCATAAGTTATTTGTTGGAATCATTAAATGACCTGCATAGGCTAAAGTTGACTTTTTTCAAAATAGGGTTCTTCCCTTCCTAAGCTGGAACCCAAATTTGCCAACTATGTTAAGAATTGCTTCAGGACGGAGGACCAGAAGGTAACTGAATTTATTGGAACTTGATAAAGTCCAAAAACTTTTATAACCTGACTTTTAGGGATTCTTTTCCACTTCTTAATCTTTACAAGCTTTGGACTGTTTCAAAAGGTTACAAACCACGAACAATACTTCAAATTAAATAAATGGGAACGGTTTTAAGGGTTTAGTTGGCTAAGATGGGAAAGCTAATATTTTATTACATTTTTCCAGCTTTTATATGGTTGGTAAATTATCTCTTGCTTACTAAACCCACAGAATTTTCCTTTTGGCACCATATTGGCTAAGGAAATGAGCTGTGGTTTTCCTTGCTGCTGAATTTGGCCACCTAGGCCAGTCTGCTGTTCAGCCTTTTGTTGGGGAGGGTGTCTGGGGAGGGGGAACTGTTTTGCGATTGAGATTATGGCTTTCTTGCTACATTTTGTCCCAAAGTCAACTGAACTCTTGTAAGAGGGCAAGCCAAGAGGTGGTATCAGGAAGCAAGTTTCTGAATTAGTTATTACTCAACATATACTAGGCTAAAATGTGTTTTGGATTTCCCTATCAAAATTCCTGTAAGTTAAAACTTTCTTCCAGTGACAGAATTCCTTATGCTTTCCTGCTTCCCTCAGTGGTTCAGAGTAAACTTGTCTGATAGACAAATTGATAGGTTCTTGAAGGAATGTTTAAAAGCAGTTAGCCTCAGCTACTGGAGTTGGTCTGACATTAGCCAGGGTAGGCAGAGTTCAGCCAATATTTGCCTAGCTGGTCCACACCCATCCTCTCACTTATACCTTCACTGAATTCTTACTGTTGTGACTTTGAGTAAGTTCTTTTGTGGAAGAACCTAACGTCTTGCTTTTAACTTGATTTTCTCTGAAAGGAATGGTTTTTTTTTGTTGTAATTTAACATTGATATTTTGGAGTGAGTGGAGATAGTGAAGTGAAAATAATTTGAAAAATGGATTTCAATTTCTAACTTTTTGTGTACACTTCCAGGTCATTCAAGCTCTCTGGCAGTGGAGGCAGACTCTGTAAGAAAAGAAAACAGTTTAAACAGTTCGTTAAAATCTGCACTCTTATTTCTGTAACCATTATTTGGCTGTCCTTTTTACAAATGCTGAAAGAGCTTTCCCTACCGTGTCTGATAAATGTCATCCAGATTACCTTGCCAAGAATGTGTTGTCCAAAATGCCTGTTTAGTTTTTAAAGACTGGACTCCACCCTCAGCTTCATTTTAAGTATGTATGGAATGTTTTGATAAGGCATGGTGGTGGTGGTGGTCAGACAAATGGAAATGGTGGGGAGACTAAATGTACGTGGAAAAAAAAATAAAATTTAGTATTTTAATAAAGTACTATCGTTTCTTTTTTATGGGTTGGGGGTAGTCTGCATACTGAACCCAGAAGAAAACAGGGTGTTAAAGTTCTCATAGGAGCTGCTGCTAAGTATTTTAGCTACTTCTCTTTACTGAGTACACATCAGACTCATTTATATTAACTTCAAAACCAACTTTAGTCCAGTTCCATGAGCTTTACAGCTACGGAGCAGATGATTGGTGAGAAGACTTAAATGGTAAGTGGGACTTTATTCTTGTCTGGAAGTGACCACTAATTGTATAATTGCCTAAAACAGCCTTTCCGGCTTCTCAGTTTCTGACCCGCTTCATCGCTCTCTGGTTTATGGTTTCTCAAGGAACTGAGTTCGTAGGGTTTGTGACTCCACTTGTAAAACGTAATACTTCTGATTCGGGAGTTGCTGGCTGTGCTGTTCCTCTGAGGTTGTCTCACGTAACGATTCCTGTGAGGGTTTTGTGGAGCAGAGAATTAGCTTGAATGCTGCAGGGTGTGCCTGGGGAGATCAGTGCCAGTGGATAATTTCCTGGGAATGATGAGGAGCTAATCCAGCAAATCCCAAAAGCTCCAATGGGCAGGTAGTCCTATCGCAGCTCCTTGGGCCTTTTCCGATCGTTGCCTACCAGGGATACTAAGGCTGAGTTAAAGTTTTGCACCATTCTTGGTCGCGTACAAAGTAGAAACGCCAAGGTATAAGGGCTCGTTCAGATGAGGGGAAGGAAAATGTGGGTATCGTGCCTGGCACTGAACTCATCAAGGCTCTTGTCTAAATGCTGTATCTCTTCAAATGCTTGAATGCTGTGTTGATGTGTAGTAACTGCAGTAATGGTATGAAGACAGAATACTTTCAATGTTTAAGCAGTTGTATGGTAACTATTAAACTGATTTAATCCTTGCTATGTGTGAGAATTAATACAACTGGCTTCTGTTTTTCACAGCAGAAAAACCTTATTTGAGAACAGAAGGGCATTAGATCAGGCTTTAGCAGGCTGAGGGTTTCTTCCCCTTGGACTTGCACCGTTGGGGTCTTACACCTTCACAAGACATGGTAAAAACCTTTGGGCTGTGCTCATTGGGCATGGGGTCTTTTTTTACTGGATCTTTTTTCCAAGTTTCAGAATTAAAATGTATCACTGGATCGGTAAAGTTGTCACTGGACATATTTTTTTTTATGTTTGTTGTTACAAAAACAGGAGCTCCTATATAGTTGAGATTCTGGGCATGATGGAAAGCAATGCCAATGTCCAGAAGCAAATATTACTTGTTAGAAAAACAAGCCAAGCAAAGTACATGGTAAAGAAGTGAAACAGTGCAAGTCTAGAGTCACAGATTCATTTAAGCTTGAGTATAATTGCAGTACGTGAAATGGCAGAGCGTAAGGGCTTGAAATGCCTGTTTCGGTGGGGTTATGTCAATAGATGATGTCATTGCACAAGTGAAAGCAAATTTCCCTGGTGAAACAGCTAATGGCACAGACAGGCTTATTTAAGCAAAATTGCCCTCAATTTTGGCTGAAACAAGTTAAAATTGTACAGCAATTTCAGTAAGAGACTATCCAGCCAATAAAATATTCCGAGTATTAAACTTGAGCAAAGCCGGGGTGTTGTCTGCCTGTGGGTCACAGGCCAAAGCGGCTCTGTGGGGCACAGCCACGCTTGGCACCAGGATGCAGGGGAAGATGGAGCCCATGGGGGCATCTCTAGAGGAAAATGTGTTCTGTGCAGCTACCAAGGTGTAATGGCAGTCAAATCTGTCAGGCTGCATCATGGGGCATCTGGCATAAAAACGATAATAACTTCACTTGGCCCCGGTTAGTGTGCTGGCTGTGTTCTGCCAGTTCCAGCAGCTCTAGGTGTGAGGTGGTCAGTGTGACTTGTTCTCCTCCTGCATGCATGGCTGTCCACCCCTCCAAAGGCTTGGCTCCTGTTGGGACTGGCCAGGCAATGACTCCTGTGAGGACTGTGTGACCGTATGTTCCATGATACTTGCATGGACCTGCCAGTTCTTCCACTTTGAACAGAGCCTCAAAGGTTGAATTCAAACAATCTTAGTTTTAAGCTCAGATGTGAAAATGCCTGATGAAGATCCCAAATACCAGATGTGGGTTATTGGGAGTACTGGTCTTTCAGCAGAGTTGAGGTATGGTTTTACCATGGTAGTAAGGGCATTACTGCAACAAAAGATGAAATTGTTTTATAACAGAGTTGGAGGTTGTGTGATCCTGGACCTTGAGGGGGGGTTATTGGAGAGCGTGGAGATTCGCTGTCAAGTGCATCGATGCAAATAACAGCTTTCTTGTTCTGCCATGGGAAAACAACTTGCCTTCTCTTTACAGGACGGTAAAATGCCTCTCCAGGCAGCTGTCCCTCAACATCTGCTTTCTACACAAATTGCTCTCCCTGCTGCCTTGCCTGATGCAGGACCCTTCTGTTCCTTTTTCCATGCTTTGTTCCTTGCTATGAGCAAGTAGCCACTGGTGCTCCCCTGCGTGGGACAAGGGGATGCTGTGCAGGACCACGCAGGGTGTGCAGTGGCACTGCTTATGGTGTTGGCTGTGGCTATAGCTGCTCCGTACGGGTCTACTTTGTCATCAAGTCTGGTGTTTCTGGGTGTCTGATTTCAGAGGAGGGGATTACAGGAGGATGCTCTCTTCCAGTGTCAGGAGGTCTTGGTCTGTGACTCCTTGGGGTGTTAAAGAGAAGTGCTTGTGGTCACCTTAGGTATCTCTTGGGGTTCTGTTAGCTCCTGTGAATCAAACTAGCCTGTCACAATGGTGTCTCGCACCCCAAGTGCCATGGTGATGATGGGGCTCTGTTATTTTGTCTGTGCTCAGCTTGTTGCAGCCTTTGGGGAGGAACAACTCCAGTATGGCTGGCAGGAGGGTGGAAGGGAGTGTGTGTGGGCTGAGGTAATGGAAAACAGGGCCAGGATGGGTGGTGGTTCTGGGCTGCCTGCCACCCAGACAGTCCCTCAGGGGCTAAGTTCATGCTGGAACATGCTCTCTGTCCTCTCCTTCTCTAGAAATCATACCCAGATACCCCAAGCTATGTCCTGTCTGCTTCCAGTGTGCCATTGCGGACTAGCAGCCACACTCCCAACTTTCCCTTCCCTCTTTCCCTGTGGAACAAGCACATGGATCCTTATTCCTCTTGCCGTTTTCCCGAAAGGGATTTGAAGACTGGATCCTACTTGCAAAATGTCATAGAAAAAGCTGCAAATGAGTTGGGTGGATTGTGTTCGATGGAGCGCCTTTATTCCCTGGCCTTGTCTCATGGGCAATAGGTCCTGGCAAGCAGCAGCAAGTGCAGTTGGTTGTGTTGAGTGAGGTTTGGAGGTTTTGTGATCTGGTGTTGATTAAGGGCTGCTTTGAGTCCTGGCGCTCGTAATCTGAATGAGGAGAGCTGGCTTTGTGTGACTGGGCACAGGAGAAGCCCTACTACAGGACTTCGAGGTGTGCCCGAAAGGGCCTGCCTTGTCCTTCATTCTGCAGACAGCAGAGGGAATACCCTGCGCTCCACTCGCCGGCTGGTTTTCTATCTGCATTGACACTTCAGGGACTGATTCTGTGTGTTGGATCAGCTCTTCAGCGGCTGTTGGGCTGTTACGCAAGTGGATTTAAGCTGTGTCTAATCTGGACCAAATAAATTAATCAAATATATTAACTGCTAATTAAAATGATGTGAGTGTCCCGTGGAGACCACTGGACTCGTCTGTTGTATGTTTGCATGGCTTGTGTCAGTTGTTACAGGGCTGAGTTGCTATGCTCCTTCCTTGCTTCAGAAACTGTCTTCTGCCCTTCCACCACTTCTGTTGACTCTCCCTAACCAGGCCAGAAGAGCCTGTATAGGAAAAGGATCCTGGGAGAAAATGAAGAACAAGAAAGGGCAATGAATCAAAACCAGAGGAAAGGTGGTTGAGGGTCAAAAGTGAATGGGGGGAATGGAGAACCCTCAGTGGGATGCTCAGGAGGGTCCTCTAACTGCCCACCACTTCGGGAGGTGGCCAGGTAGGCAGGGATGTGCTGCTGCCCAGAGCCTTGCCCGGCCAAGGGAGTGGGAACCAGCATGCTTGAATGGTAAATGGCAAAAGGAAGGAACGTCATCAGGCCGCTCAAAACAGAAGTGATGTGCCTGGTTCATCATAGACTTAGTTTGGTTTATGCTGGTACTAGAAACAGTCTGTTTTTAAACTGAAGGCAGTTTTGTTAGAAGGCTCCTGCAGTCTTACTCAGGATTCCTTCCATTAATTGCTGGGGCCCTAAGCCTGCCGAGCCCTGTCCAGTTCTGTTGACTTATCTGGTGTTTAGGAGAAAGTAAGTTCCTCTTGCATGAGGATATAAATTTTCAAAGCTATTTTCAAATTAAGCCTGAGGGTTTTTTTAATTTATTTTTTTTAATGAGAAATACCTGCAGGGAGAGTTGAGGGCATATTGCAGCTTGTTGAGGCACTTGGCATTTCACTGCTGTAGAGTCTTTTCTTTCTGTGCCTGGTTTGTGTAGCTTTTCCCATTACTCCTTATGTTTTTCCCAAAGCTTGTTATTGTGATATTTTTCCCAAGAACATCCTTGATGAGAGGCTTCTAGTGACAGTGATCATGCTGTATTGAGGCAGTATATATTATTCCAGCATTGCTTTGAGTGTTGCTTCCCAAAGTACCTGCTGCTTTAGCTGTTCCCTGTATGTTAATGTGGACACGAGAACACTGGACCACTACAGCTAGCAGGTAAAGCTTTCAATTTAATAAGGCAGGCCTTATTTTAGGACATTCTTCCTTGCATTTCCTTCAAGTTTTCCATATGGAAATAGGTTTTAACTAAATGACCCCACCATAGCTAAGGACAAAAACGTGTCATGGGATCACCGCAATGAAGGGGACCCAGCCCTTGTGATCTCCAGAGACTACAGAAGGATAGGGAGGTTGGAGGATCTCAGCTTCTTTTGTAGGGTCTCAAACTAGGAGAGATGAGATGCTTCTAGTTGTTACCTCTAGCTTTATGGATCTGGATAGTCCCTTCCAACTCATTGCCAGTTTTACATCTTGCCACAGCCTTCTCCTTGCTAACTTTGTCCACCACTGCTCCCCAGGCTTCTCTGCTCTCTTCTGATACTTATCTGTTCCTCTTCCAGCCTTTTCCACCCATTGCTGTTGTGAGCAGCACCGGCTTTCCCTGGCTAGTCTGGCACGCTCAGCCTCTAGAAAAAGCTCAAACACCACTGCAAACGTGGTGCTCCTGCATAACTCTGTCCCCTCTTCTCTGTTGCTTGGCAAAGTCTCCCTGAGAGCCCATCAGAGGTTGGTGCCCTTGTTTCATGAAGAATGCTGCTGATAAAAGCTCAGCTCCGCTGCTGTACTTCCAAGGGGATGGAGCATTCAGCCCTACCTGGTGTAGGGCTACGAGATGCTTGTGCATGCCCCAGGAGAACAGGACTTATGGAGATGTCTCTTTGACATTGATTTTCCATAAAAAGACCATGTTTGGGCGTATTTTTGTGTAAACGGCAAAGGTGGCCCACCCATTTGTTACATTTGAGTTCTTCCACTGGAGCAAGGTGTGGCCTGCAGCTCTTCAGAAGGATTAGTAGAAACATATCTCTTTCAGCATTGTTTTCAGAAAGAGCTGTCCTGTCTCTGTCTCAAGGCCTTTGAGTTGTTCCAAGTTGCTCATTCAGTTGCGCCATTGTTGAGGACAGTGCCGTGGGGCATTGAGAGATCCAGGATGTCACCAGTTGTTCAGTGCCTGCAGCTGTGTGCATCAACCCCCACCTGCCCCAGGGGTGGCATGTGCTAGCTGTGGGACCTGTGTGGTCATGCAGCTTCCATGTGAGGTCCTGCCAGTGACACAGCACCCTGAGCAGTGCAGGGGGCAGCGGGCAGGAGCCAACGGTGATGTGGGAAGGGACCGGTCATTCCAGAGAGGAGGAGGCTTTGCATGTGGGAGTTGAGATGGTGACTTGTTGGAGACAGCTTAATTCAAGAGACTTCAGTCAAAGAGGTTTATGTTTAAGAGCTGTTGAGCTGAAAAGCTCCAAGTTAAGGAAATATTAAGTTTTGAAGCTTAACAGCTTGTGATTTTTTTTTTTTTTTTTAGGGAAAAATGAAACCATGGAGGAATATAAATCCAAGAAGCCAAGCCCTAGGATTTAATGCAGTACAAAGGCTGGAAAGTGGAATTTCCTACTGGTTCGTGGAGAGTTGTCTGCAGAGGTTTGCTTGTTCTTGCCTCCCTTCAGAAGCATTCAAGCAGCTGCCACATGCTTTTGGAGGGGAGCTGCAATGCTCCTGGGTGGTGGGACCAAGGAAAGCGCGTGGGCATTCTCCCTGTGCCAGACAGGCGGGACACAAGGACAGGAGTGGTCATGCTGGGGGAACATGGGGTGGGGGCACGCACCGGCTGAGGGGCCCTGGGCACCCAGGAGAACAGCGTTTTGAACTAATCCACTAGCTGCTTCTTTAGCTTGAGATGTCCATCGTTTTCAGTGATTGTTTTCCTCATTCCTCTGCTGATAAAGCACAAAGATTTGTTTAACGAGTGTGCTGGAGCTTTCAGAGGAATCTGAAGTTTCAGTTCCCAAATCCCATTGAAATTCAGGAGGTGTTTCAGTGGAGAAAAACTTTTGCAAACTCTGAATCCCAGGCTGCTGAGTAAAAAGGCTTTGTTTTGATTTTCTTACAAAGTAGTGATACACATCAGAGTAAGGGTTGTAGTGTGCTGGGTTCTCCCTTTGCATGGGGCGATGAGACATGCTTATGGTCTAGACCTGGAAGAGAGACTGCTCTTCCCTCTGCTTCCAAGAAGGGCTGTTGGCTGCAGAAGCTCTCCGGAGCATCTCTGCTCTCTGCAGCACTGGGCTGGTTGGCGGCGGCTTTTGGGATATCCTGGCCACCTCCATCCTCCCAGGACGCTGCTCTGTCTGCCCTGCCCTGCTCCCTCCCGGTCTACGGAAGGCTATTGCACTTTTTTTGTCCCTCTTATTAATGCTACAGAATGAAAGCTGCCATGCTTGATAGCCTATTACTTGTAGGCTATTATTTTATATTTGTATTTGGCATACGTGATGTACTTTTTCTATCTTTGTTCTCCAAGGCAGGAGTTCTGGTGGCCAGAAGAGACCTTCCTGGTCATGGCAGGGACACCTCCAGCAAAGCTGGGCTTATCTGCATGAGCTCTTGCTCACTATTGTAGGACTTCAGATCATTCCTCACAGCTATTCTGTCCTCAATTCTGAATGGTGGGTGTGTTGTCTTTATTCAGGCTCTGGACAGAGACCTTCATCTCTTTCCAGCTGGGCTTCCTGGCAGCTATTAAATAGCAAATACTTATTGGTAAAAAGATGAGCTCATGCCACACCTGAGTCTCAGTGGTGCCAGTCCTCAGGTCTCTTGGCCAAGACCCTAACTGACCCAGGTCCTGGGTCACTGCAGGGGATTCATGCTCCTGTGTTTGAAGGGTTAATGTTTCTGATTCCTGGTGCCATCACCATGTGTTCCAGGTTGGTGTCTGATTAGTAGGGCTTACAAAGCACAGCTCAGTGCTCACAAGCTAAAAACGCGGTGAGCATAAGGCACCCAGCAGCAAAGCACTGTTTTGGGTTCTTTTTTAGCGAAGGAACCTCTGTTACGCGTGTTTTGACTTAGTGTTTCAAATGCTTGGTGTGGGAATTCAGCATTTCTGCTTTCACTGTATTTACACCTTTTTTTGGCGTTTCAGTCCATTTCCTATGCCTCCATGCGTTTTCAAAGTCCAGGCAACCAGCAGAGCCATTTCAGACGTGCGTTGGGTCTGGGCAGACCTCGTGGCTCTTCGTCTGTCTCGGGGCTTGGTGAAATCCCAGTGTAAAAGCTGGCTTGGGTTGCTTGTGTTCCTCCACGCATGGTTTGTTTATGTCCAGGGAGAACCTTCAGTGTGCTAAAACCTAAATTCCATCTGGAACTAACTAATAAATGAGCCTTCCTGTTGGTACGCGGTGAAATCTGGGAGCTCCGGGGGCTGAGCACCAGCACCCAGCAGCTTTGCAGCCTCACAGCAAACAAAGCCGTGTACCCCTGCTGCGGGCCGCACCTTTCTCCTGCCGTTGCTTGCAGGGCTCTGTGTCTCAGGGGATGCGTTGTCACTTAGAAACTACAGCTTTGCTTGTTAACCTTCTGTACGGCCTTTTGCTCTCTTCGTGCTCGTGCTCTCTCGTACAGCGCTCTCGCTGTATGTGGGTATCAGCAGGGCTGTCGGCCGTGCTGCCGCCTACCACACCGATGGCTTGCAAATTACGTGCGGAACTCACGCGTGTGCTTGGTGTGTGTATGGCTGTGTGCTCGGTGCGTCAAGTCGGGGTTTTAGCCTGGTGCTTCGTGGCTGCTTGAATAAGAGTCCCACTTGTTTGCTCTTTAGCACGTTCCTTCTGCAAGGTTGTGGCTGAATGTCATGGTGCAAAGACAAGTCCTGTCCTTGCGGGTGTTGCATTGAGGTGGCAGTAACCGCAAAGCATCCCCTCCCTGCCTGGGCAGGCTGTGTGGCAGAAGTGTTTCTAAAGTACCTTCTTACCTTGGGATGAAGTTGCCTTTTAGTGTGGAAACTGGATAAAGACAGAATATGCATGACAGCCCTTCTAAAAGTTGTCTTTCTTTTTCCCGAGGGTCTAGAATGTAGAGATACTCCTTAAGCTGGTTTTCATTAAGAACTTCCTACTGAAATGACCCAAGGCCGGAGATGCAGAAGATGATGGGAGCAAGCAGCGCATGGGTTTGCTTGCCAGTGACAGGGCTGAGATGCAGAGCTGAACTTGGTCTTTGTAAAGCATCAGGTTGGGGGGTTTATTTTTCCATTAAATCTCAGATGTAAAGGAGAAAGGGTCCTGGTGTGGCAGGTGCAGCAGGGCCGGATCCTGTGCTGCCGGCTTCTCATTCACATTCCAAAGGGGCGTCCAGTGGGTGGGAAGGTTTCCCACTCAAGCATGCTGCTAAGTCCTTGGCCCCATTGAATGGGTTTCATGCTCTACGAAATGCCCGCTCGTTGGGCGATATGGACCACTGGAGCAGGGCAAGGGAAGCTCATTTCACTGGGGGCGCCTTCGCAGCCCTACGAGCGAAAGGTCATGCTGCACAGACTTTGATTTGAGCTGCTGAAGAGCGGTCACTAATCCAATAAGCCACCCAGGCCCTGTAGGACACAGTCTTAATTCAGGCATTTGCATCTGTGAGGGGAAGGCGGTAACCCTGGGAGGTCCCAGGGAGTGCCCTGTGGTGCGGAGCCCCGACCTGACCTGTGCCTCGCTCAAAAGTTGGTGAGCTCTGGGGAACGCGCTCGTCAGCCTCTGCTCCCTGTGTGTGCCCTCTGAAAACTAAACAGCTGAAAATAAAGGTGTTCGTTTTCCAGGGGGCACTGACTGTGCTGGCTGCAGTGTGTTGGGAATTGGATCAAATAGCAGCCTTCAGCACTGAAGCAACAGGTGTGGCCACAGAACTCCTAATATTTTATATATATCTGCATACATGTATGTTCATAACAACATGCATCTAAGTGATATTTCTATTTTTCCCACAGATATGTGAAAGCTGCCTCCTCTATTTTCTATGCTCCACCGTGTTCTTCAAGGCTGGTAAACTGAGTTGCACTTAGTATTGCTGTTATTTTCCAGGTAACTGTTGGTTTTAAGAATTAAAGGTCTTTGTCAGACCACTGAGGCACACACCATGCATCTAGTTTGGATAAAGAATGCTTGTGTGATTGCCAAAGAAATGTTCTTGTGATTGAAAAAAGAAGAATCCAATCTGCCCACTTTAAAACAGCCACCCCAGTGCTGCCCTGGCAGTTCTCACTGTTTGAGGTGCCCAGGTGCCTTGTGCTCCGTGCAGGTCCCGTCCCTTTGGCAGCCGAAGCCCTGGTTGGGATGCGGCAGTCACACAGCACGTCAGCACGGTCCGGGCCAGCATCGCCTGTGATGAGTTTCTCCAGGTGTAGTTCACAGCTCTGCTGTAGCTGCTGTACTTTTCCCTTCTGCTGGGGTTAGCAGCAGCTTCACAAATTATTTTTCTAGCCATGCTGTTTCCATCTGGGCTGGTTTGGGTGTTGGGCAGTGCTGTCAGTTGCTGTCTAAGGAGCCTTTTCTTGGAGGTGGGTGAGTAGGCTGCCGTGATGCAAAGTCCCAAAGTGGTGGGACAGTTGCCCAGAGCTGCTGTAGGGCCTCCATCCCTTCCCCAGTGCGTTGCCAATGGCACTGCTACATCAGGCTGGTCTTACAAAGGCACAAAGTAGAAAAACAAGCTTCCCTGTAGATGCTGTTTGTGTCACTGGGGTGTGCAGGTGTAAAACATCGTCCTCGAGACCAGCCCACGTCTTATTCTGCTCATCTCTGGGTTCTGCTCATAGCATTTCTGTGCGGGGATCTTGGTGCCCTCAACTTGCAGGGCTTGGAAAAGTGGCTCTGATGGTCTTGGCCATCCTTGGAAACAGCCTTCAGCTGCGGCAAGGTGCTGTGGGACTGCTCTGACGGGGATGGGTGGTGCAACTCGTGTCAATGGCATCAGTAATTGTCAGCGGTTTGGATTTTTTTTTTACTTGTGGATCCACAGGACCAGAAGCATGAAGTTGGTTAGAAATACCACATATGTGTATTATTGCTGCAGAGTTTATAAGAACTTGCTTTGGTCGCTCTTTTCAAACTTCTTAATGTTTTCTGTGACTCTTGGAGCTGAAACCCACTGTGATTTGGTGTCTGAATGGTCCCCGATGGTGACCTCTGGGGATTAAAGATGCTGTTTGATTTGTGGCTGGGAACAGGGGGCCGCGGGCACCTCGGTCCCCGTGGGGCGGCAGGGCCTGCCGTGCTGCGCTGATGTGCGCGGTTATTCGAGCGGAGAATTTGGAAAGCTGGGAGTTATGAGCTATGGTTATTATGTTCTCACTTAATAAGGTGTTAACTGACATTAGGCTCTCTTTGGAGAGTTGGACTGTACGTGGACGTTAACAGTTTCTGGCATTTTGTCTGCTACGAGCGAGCTTTTGGAGACGGGGGGGAGAGTTACCGCACGCTCGCAGCGTGTGAATTTTTTTCTTAACTTTAAAAAAAAATAAAATAAAAAAAAAAGGAGGAGGAGGACGGCTGCGCGGTTTTGCCCCGGGCTGCAGGAGCGGTTCGGCCGGGCCGGGCCGTGCCGGGCGGGGTGCGGAGCGCGGAGCGGCCGCTGGGGGGCAGGCGAAGCGTGCCGAAACG
>VWZZ01000681.1:60791-104331 GCA_013399095.1 Psophia crepitans
GCACTTGCTGATGATCGGAAGTTACTGACAATAAGCACCTTCATCCCCCCCAAAGGCGGAGAGAGGGAGAGGAGGAGGAGGAGGAGAGACAGGGGGAGAGGAGAGCTGATGCCTAAGCGAGTCACTCGGAGGAGGCAAAGCGGGCGGTACCACAACTTCTCGGCGGCGCGGAGCGGCGCGGAGCGGCGCGGAGCTCGGCGGCCGGATCGCTCCCATGTCAGGGCGGCGGTGGGGGACTGCACTCCGCTAGCGTGAAGCCACTGACCTCCCCCCTCTCCTCGCCCAGCGATGTATTCACTGCTCTCAGCCTGCACTTGCCTGTAAGGATTATGGCATATTTTTAAATTTTTTTTTTGTTATTTTTAAGATTTTTTTTTTTATTGTTTTGCCTTTTTTTTTTTTTAAACTTTCATTTTGGAGGCTCCGATTGCGTTTTCCTTGCAATCAGGTGGTAATAGGGACCGGAGCCTTTTTATAAGCAGAGCATCGCTCTGTGCCCTTTAAAAAATTGCAAACAAAAACAAAGCAAAAAAAAAAAAAATCAACTTTAACCATTTTACTGCATCATTTGATCTTTTGTTGCTTTTTTTTTTTCTCCTCTCCAGATGTTTACATTTCCTGCTGCTGTGCTTTCAGGTACAGGTACGTGTCCTTTCTGTCCTCTTTCGCTTTTGGTTGTAAAATAGAAACAAAGGCGGCGTGCTGACCTCGGAGTGCCAGGCAGTTTTGGCTAGGGCTTTCACTTTTCCCCCCCCCTCTAGTTTTTATAGCCGTATTAAACTGATCCCCGCGCCAGATGCCGGAGTGTCACTGGCCCTGGAAAGGGGCTGCCCCGCTCGCTGAGCTCCTTCTCAATGACCGCTTGTGCTGAGGCACCGCTCTGCGGGCGCTCGGCCGCCCGGCGCGGGCTGGGGCGCAGCCGGGTGCGCCGGTAGCCTGCCGTAGCGGGATCCTCTGGAGTGCATTAGCCTGGCTAATGATGTGAGAGGGAGTGCTGGACTCTCCTCCTTGCACAATGTTGATTGATGCACTTGCCTTGGAAGAGCGAGCGCTCTCCTGTCCGCCCTCCTTTTTTTTTTTTTTTTTTTTTCCCTCTTTTTTCCCCCTTCTTTTTTTTTTTTTTTTCCCCTCCTAGGGAACTTACTCCCAAAAACTGATACTTTGAAAAACACGAGTTTCCCTAGCCAGGAGAAGGAGGCTGTGTGCTCCCTCCCCATTATTCAGTAGAAAGCCATCCAAGTCAGATCCTGCCTTTGATCCTGCCTCGGCAGGAATGAAGCCGTTGGAGGAACACCCCGAGCGGCGAGGCTCTGCAGCCAAGGCGCCTGCGGGACGAGGACGGCGGCTGGGGGTGCTGGGGCGGCCGCTGCCCCCCGACAGCCTCGGGCCCGCGCCCCTCCCTGGCATGGGGATTCTAGCTGGGCATCCCGGAGCAGACCCACCTGCGGGGCCAGGCAGAGCAGGTGCTGCTGCCCGGGTGGCTCCGTCCCCCCGTCCCGCTGGGGCTGGGGGCTGCTCCTGCCACCCCCTCGGCCCCGCGGTGCGCCTTGGCCGGAATTGCACCTGCTCGTCCTCTCGCAGGTACCTGACGGCAGCGAGGGATGGTCCTGGACGCGCACAGCCGCAGCCTTGGAGGAGGCTCCGTCCCTCCGGCCAAGCTAAGAACCCAACTGGCCCCATCCCCTGCTCCCCACCCTCAAAAAAATCCCCGGTCACGTTTTTTTTCTTTTTTTTTTTTTTTTTTTCCTCTCATCCCCTCTGAAAACTGCAGCTCGAACCTAACACCAGCAGAGCCTCCCCTCGGCAGAGCAGCCTCCTCGTCAGGAGAGCATCCACAGCTGTAAATTACCCTGCGGTTGGAAGGCGTTTGCTGTATTTCTCCGGTGCGTTTTTGGGTTTTGGCTTGTTTTTTTTTTTTTCAAGCCCGAGGAATAACAGGCTGCGCAGGGCTCGCAGCGACGGCACCCTTTGCAACGGGGAGACATTTTTTTGCGCTTGTGCGGTAACTGAAGTTAATCAGCCCTCCAGCCCCCCTCCCTTCGCCCCCTCCCTTTGGTGCTTTTAGTGAATCAGAAAAAGTTTGGCTGGCTGCCTGGAAAGCACTTGCTAAAATCTGATCTCTTACTTCAGCAGCCTTAAAACTTGGGAAGTTATTGGCATTTATACAGTTGGAGCTTGCAGGCTTCCAAAGCAATAAAATAATAAAAAAAAAAAAGCAAAAACCAAAAAAAAAAAAGCTCAGCGCTCTGGTGCTATTAGAACCATACTTGCTCCATTTCGTGCTGGTTTTGCAGCATTTTGTGGGATTCGAGGCCGGGGATTCGCTGCGGATGGGTGCCGTGGAGGTGTCCTGGGCTGTGGCTGGAGGGGCGGCGGATCTCGCTGGGTGTTACACCGAGAGGCGAGCTCTTTCGGCGATTAGCGTTGGGAGCCAAAACATTAGATTAGTCATACTCAAGGGCCTTCGAGTGAGTGTTTACAGTATTAATGGTAGATGAAAAGATGTGAATGCTGTAAGTTTTTATTGCCCATTTTGTTACACTTTCTTTCTGGATTTATTCATGGGATTACATGTTTTGAGCCTGAATGGGAGCGAGGGATTATAGGATTTCTTTTATAATGATCAGTTTGGGTAGGAGTTAGCCTTTGGTGAACTGGAGTAAATTAATGCATCACTTAAGTTTAATATTTATTTAGGCTAGAGGAAGTTGTTTAGTTTTGCTTAAAGGGCTCTGTGTTGTATTGGGGAGATTTAAGAGCGCCTGAAATGGATTATATTCTAAGGCCGCCTTTCGCCCTCCCGTGCAAGCCACGATCAGCGGGTCGTCCTGCGTGTTAGTGTTAGAATTACGCTCCTCTGCTGCTGACTGCTGCCCTGTGGCTCTGCGTGCAAGGGTAAAAAACCCTCCAGCACGCGTTGGGGCTGGAGGTGTTCTGGGGTAAAATACCGTGGCTTGGGGATTTTGTATCTTCTTTTAGTTACAGCTGCGGTGTGTTGACGTGCAAGCTGCGTGTGGTTAGGTGGTGTGATAGCTCAGCTGCTGGCCAAAAGCTTTGTCATAATCCCCGATGCCCCTCTGCAGCTGCCCGTAGGTGACCCTGTGGGGTGTAGCATCACCCGCGGGTGGGTTGTGGCAGCGCTGGAGAGGCGTTCCCCAGCCCAGACCAGGGGGAGGTCGGAGGGAAGGGAGTTTTCAGGAGCAGGATTTAGACTCCTGGGTAAGTCGGACTCCTCCAGGGCTTTGCCATCAGGTGACATTTCCATCGAGGGACACTGGGGAGTAGCACGTGGGGGGTCAGAGGGGAGTGCTGCTGGAGCATGGGCAGTGGGTGCTGGTGGCATGGCTGTGAGAACAGCCCTGCAGCTTACAGGGCTGCAAGGAGGACAGCTCATCCTCCGGTCCCTTCCTCCGTGGCAGCGTTGTCCCCATCCTGTTTTCTTCTCTCGCATCTTGGGAAGTTCCTCTGCTGCTCGGGGGTTGCTGCAGTCCCAAAGGCAGCAGGGACGCTGAATGTCTGTGGGGACACTGGAGAGATTATTTATGCAGGTTGTTCTTAGGGGTGCCCTTTCACCACTGGTTACAAACCTTTCCTTCTATCGCTTGTCTTTAGCATCCTTCAGTTTAATTCTCCCGCTGCCTTTTCATACTTCTAGGAGCAATTTGTCCTCTCTGTGCTTTTTCCCTCCGTGTGTCCTGGAGCAGGTTTGGCTTTGGCTGTGGAGTCAGTCCCTGCCCTTCACGCAGGCGAGAAGCCCGAGGAGGACCTTGTGCAGATGGAGGGGACCTCCCGTGCTGTGTTGGCTCTGGCAGCCCCGGTGGCCCTTAGGACATCAGGATCAGGGGCGTGGGTCCTCAGGACCTCAGGAGTCCCCCTTTGCCAGGGCAGGTGGGGGCTGGAGGCAGCTTCGGTGTAGTCTGAGCAGTAAGACGCGAGGTTTTGGGTGCTGCCCTGGTTTGCAAGAGCTTTCAGCTCTTCTGTTCTTGGGCCACCTCCAGTGCATCGTCAGCTGGAGTACGGGGCGATGCCGGCACAGGCTGCCCAGCCATGCTGTAGAGCGGAGGGTGACGCTGCCTCAGCCTCTTCCCTGCCCTGATAAACCTTGGCGTGTTCTTCTACACGAAGTGCATCTGTCTTAAATTATGAAGAGGTCCTCAATAGGGCCAAATCCTTTGCTTTTATGGCTCTTGTAGGTTAAGATCCAGCTTTGGAATCTGATCCAGAAGCAAACAGGAGGTCAGAGGAGCGCACAAGGCAGCACCGGGCTGTTTTCACATCTGCTGGTGTTGTGTAAGAGGAAGGCTGCCGCATGCCATGCCAATAGCAACTTATGTTTCTCCTAAGCTCCTGTGCAGCGACAGACAGTTATTGTTTGGGGCTTTGTAAAGTGAGACACAGAGAAGTGTTGCTTCCACACGTTCAGTGAGCCAGATCCTGCGGTCTGGCGGAGCTGCGTGCAGCACATGTCGGAGGCGTGAGCCTGCTGAACGGCTCCCTCCCCTCTCCCTGTCTGCTCCTCCGCAGCCATCCTCCCCGGGGGTGGTCGGACGCGAGTGCTGCTGAACGGTGCCAGGGACACTGTTGTGGACAAGCCAGAGCGTGGTCCTTGTCACAGCCCGCCCAGCTTGCTTTGCCACGGGGCTCGTGGCTGCCCCTTCTGCGGGCGTGAAGCGGTGCTGGAGCCCAGGGTCCCTGCTCACCCTGCCCTCACCCTCCTGGCAGCAGCGCCGGTGGCCTGCACCGAAGGCAGGGTGCTGGACCGTGCGTGCCCTGTCCTGACATGGCAGCCGAGCCTGTGTGTGCTGCCGGGCACGGAGGCTCTGGGGCATCGCTGCATTGCTCTCGAGGGTCCCGTGGTGGGACAGGGCAGGTGCTGCTTTGATGTGGAGTACCTGCTCCACTCCTCGCAGCAAGCCCTGCCTGCTGAGCCTCCGTGGGGGCTCGGCACTCTGCGGCCCCCAGGCCAGGAGATTTGTGCTTGCGGTCTCTGCTCAGCCTGGACCGGGACCACCGAGTCCTCAGCACAGCATCCCTGTGCCGGCACCTGCCTCCTGCTCCACGAGGGTCCCTCAACCCCTCAGATGAAGGTAGTGCTCCTTCATGGAAACGTCTGAAGTGAGTTCTGCTTTCCAGCCTTGTCTCGCTGTGGTTCCTGCCCTGCTGCAATACCCGCCGGAGCTGGCCCACCCCGCGCTCGGGCAGTGCCGCTAACATGCGGGTTGTAGAAGCGATGCTGTGAAGGATGAAATATGGGCAAGGCTGGGAAGTTCTGGTTGGTTTCTGTTGGCTGTTTGGTGGTCACAGCCAACTCTTAATGATTTGGTAGTGAGAAGACAAGAGAAACTGCAGAAGAAAAGTATGATTTAGAGGAGCTCAGCGATGGTGATGAAGTGCATGCCTCCATCACAGGCTGGAGTTGATGAGATGGTCCATGGCTCTGGGTCTGTGCTGCTGCTGGAATCGCGGCGGCGGATGCCATGCCTGCTCATGTGTTCCCACTAGTCTGCAGCCCGCAGAGGCAGGGTTTGGTTGTGTAATAAATGGGTTTTTTCCTGTTTAAATACCCTCTTACTCTCCAGGAAACGACCATGCTCCTTGCCACAAGGGATTTTTATTCCCCCCTGCTGACTCATTGCACTGGTCTGTGCAGCGTTGTGTCCTGAAGCTGCCTCTCACGCTCTGCTTCTGCCTCCCGGTCCTTGGAGAGCTCAGGCTCGTGGAGGAAGAGGAGACACATTGGAGCAGTTGCCTGGGCTGGAGCAGGGAAGCCCAGCCCTGCTGAGCGGCAGCAGCCTGGCACTCATGCTGATTCACGCTGTGGTTCTCCCGTGGGAGAAGCGAGGCTGAGATTAGAGTGGGGTGAGTGCAGATGTGGCTCTTGCTCCTACGCAGTTGAGGGTACGCAGCCCATGCCCCCCGTGGTGGCGGTCAGCTGCCTGCACTGGGCACATGCTGCCTTTGCTGCCCACAGTCCCCTGCCCTTTGATGTGCTGGGACAGATCTTCTGCCAGAAGACCCCTCAAACGCTTGTGTGGCAGGAAGGACAAAACTGGTTTCTGGGGTCCCATCCCAGCGAGGCACAAGCAGACATGAAGTCCTTCAGCATTCGGGGGCTTGGCATTTTCTGGGTGTCTTGTGACAGCGAGCAGCAAAGCAGAGCTGCTGCTTGGAGGCTTCGATCCGCACACCTGCATGTATTGCAGTTTGCCTTTTCGAAGCCCTAGAGATAGGCCAGATGCTTCAGAGAAACAGAGAAGGACGCGGGTGTTGTTGAGGAGAGCACGTAGAAGGGTATAGCAGGCGCAGGGTTCAGATCTCCCCTGTTCCAGATAGCTGGACGCGTTGTGGTGGTTATATTTAATTTCTGTTTTGCTTTCCTTATTGCACCTGGCACGTGTGAGGCTGGAGGGAGGCGAGCGATGAAGAGACAAACGGAATGGGCAAAGGGCGATGGTTCCCACACCCTGTGGGCATATTTGGGACGTGGTGATGGAGCTGGTGGTGGGTCCTTTGGTGAGGAGGTGGGGGTGACTGCTGAGGGCTTCTGGGGGCTCAGGTAGGGTGAAGAGCACTGGGGGACTCAGGTGGCCTCTCAGAATATTTGGTTTTGCTGCGAGCTGATCGTGCCAAGCTGGTCGAGTGGATATCTCCCTCTGGTGCGGGAGTCTGAGCTCAAGAGAAAGATTCCCCTGGGGCTGAAAAAATGGGGTTTTTTGATGTATAAAGCTACTTCCCAGACCTTTGGGAGTATTTTATGGGTCTCTTCCTGAGAAGCTGGGAAAACCCATGTCATGCTGTCTCCTCTCCCCCCTCCACCCTCCCTGAGCAATAGCTGCTTTTGCTTTGATTTTCCCCAGGTACAGACACTTTAGATATCACTTGTGGTAAAAGCAGGTGCAAAATGTGTCCAGGGAACAGTGTGATTTAAAAAGGGAAGAACACAAAGTGGTGGCTGCTGTTGGTGCCTGGGCAGGGGGATGTGGGGGTGGGTGCCCCCTGCCAGGGCCTTTGCCTAGGGGCTCCGCAAACCGCTGCGGTCCTGGGAAGGCCAGAGCAGGTCACGCTACGTGTGCTGGGCGGTGAGGCCCTGGGTGCAGGGAGACACCTAAACATCCTCCTGCCTGTGAGCCCAGCGCACAGCCCCGATGGGGCTGGCAGGCAGGAGCTCCTAAGATGCTTCAGAAAAAGATGCTCTGCTGCCAAGCGTGACCTTCCTGTCCTCTGCTGCTGAGACCAGGGGGTCCATCTGGGAATCTACTGCCCCAACAGGTCCAAAACTTTTTTTTTTCCTTTCCTTCCCTGGGTTTTTGTGTTTTGATCACCCGCTGTGCTGTAACAGCAGGTACAACCAGAAATTATGCAGAGCTGTGCATTACGTTGCCTACCTGGTATGTCGCTTCTGTGTCCTGGTACCTCTCTGGATGTGCACGGAGGATTAGGCATCCAGCGAAGCAGCTGGAGGGAAAGTAAGAAAAAAAAACCCCAACAAAACAGACTGTCTGGCCCTGCCAAAGTATTTTCCTATTGGCATTCAGCAGCCTCGCCATAGCATGAAGAGAAAGAAAGGGGAACAGAGAGAGGAAGGAGGAGGCTTAGCCTGTCATGGTCTGCCTGCTTCCCTTTGTGCGAGCTCCTTGCCGCGCTGGGGGCTGTGGTGGGTGGGAGCCGACGTGCCAATCTTCTCCGCTTGGCCAGGGGCAGGCTGCGGGGCTTGTGCCCCCTGCGCCGGGCTCGCCAGCTCGCTTCCATGCAGGGCTGGGCTGCCCGGGCAGCGCTTCGACACCTCCCTGCCACTTTTGCCCGCACAAACAGCTGGATTTCAAGCTAAACCACAGGGCAGTGTTTTTCACGTAGCGACAGCACATCTCTCCCCGGCGCAGCGCCGCGCCCTTTGCCAAACTCCGCTTACACCCTGCTCGCTGCACGCGTTTGCTTTTTCATGAGGTTATCTGCTTTATTCCACTGCAGCCAGTGGAAAAGGGGTCAGGCTGCCAGGAAATCTGAAATGCCTTTAACATACTGACCTTAGAGCGCAACAACAGCATCTGACAGCATCCTCCCGTTCAGAGCTCCCGTCTCAGTGTGGTGCCGCTCCCGCTTCACGAGCGCGTGCCCGTCGAGCCCGCTGGCAATGCCGGCCGAGGTGAACGTTGCTTTGGAGGCAAGCTGGGGGGAAAGAGGGGAGATCTGAGGCTGTGGTGTTGGATAATCACAGCCCCTGCCTCGGGGGGCAGTTGAAACGGGATAAACAGCGGGCAGCAGTGCGGCAGGTCCTGCTCACCGCCCTATGGCCGGTAATGACGGGAGGTGAGGCAGAGCCCGGCCCTCGGGCTCACCCCAGGCTGAGAGGGAAGGTGAGGCCGTGCTTTCCTGGGTTCGCTGGGGCAGACTGGGGGTGCTGGGGCTTGCCCCGGGTGGAGGCAGAGCCCCAAGCGGTGGCCAGGCTGAGGGGACGGCACTGAGGGGAAGCAGGGTGGTGAGGAGCCGCGTGTGCGCCGTGAGTCCTTCTCTGTTAATGTTTTATAACCCAGATCGCGTTGAGATTGATGAATGCTGAGCCTTGGGGAAGGTCCCGGGGAGCTGCGTATTGCATGGATGCAAATACCAGAATGCAGCAATTAATTAAGAACGGCTTGCTATTCCTACAAGGTATTTCCAGCACTCCTCATTCCTCCCAGTTTCTTTTTCTCCTGCTGCATATTTCAAATCCCTTTCTTTCCTGCTAAAATACTATCTTTGGCATCATTTTTAAGGACAGCTTGTTAAAAAGCTGTTGTATCTTTTGGAACACCCTGAACTACTCTTCTGCAGAAATCTAGAATTAACAGAAAAACGCAGGGAGCAGTGGCCAGCCTGGTGAATAACTGGGCTTGTGGCGTGGGTGCTGGGTGACCGTGGGCATGGCTGGCGGGATGTCAAGCCCTGGGGATGTAAATTAGAAAATGGGATGAAGGATAATAGTGATAGAAGGGCGTTTGGCTGCTTCTCTGTTGCTATTAATCCCCTTGATGGGGAGGGATGCTCTGGAAAGCTGGCGCGGCGGTGCTGCGATCGCATGGGTTCCCTTGCCCGTAGGTGGGTCTGGGGTCACCCTTCTGGGGTCACCCCCTTCCCAGCAAACCCTTGGCAATCCGCTAACCGTGCTGCTCCTTGGGCTTCTCCTGCTGAACTGTCAGGTATGAAGCTGAACAGACACTAATATTAATTTTCCCAAATTGGATTCAAACCATAGGGAAAATTTGACTTAGTAAATTTGACTCGCTAGCAGCCAGTGGGGTGCATACTCTACTTCCAGCCATTATTCCCAACCATGAAATTAAAGCTGATTTTGACCCCCTTAAGCTACCAGGCCTTGAGGTTACAGTCCTGTGCGAGGAGCATCGGTCCTTCAGTGCAAGGCCGTACTGTAAGACTGCGCGGCGCAGCGTGGTATTGATTATCTGTAAAATAGATTATGATGTATGTAGCGCAGGTTTCTGACCCCGTGGTCGCGACCTTGCGGTGATTGGGGAGACTTCCGACCAGCTGAGATCAGAACAGCAAGCAGCCCCCCAGCAATCGATGGAGAAACCAGCAGGTCCGATTGTTGGGGCCTTCTGCAGGAGCAGTGTTTGGTGCTGCGTACGCGTGGCATTTTTATCCCGGGGAACAGGCAGTTGTTCTGCAAACTTCACCTAAAATTAGATGTGAAACTCCACGTAGGGCCTTCTGCTGTGTGACAAGCCAGGCTGACCACGGGGCAATCGGGGACGGAAAACCTGGCGGTGCGCAAGGGAGCGCGCGCGTTTCTGCGTCGGGGTCCTCAGTGGTCGGCACAGCCCGTGTGTGTCGGGTTGGAAGGGAGGAGCGAGGGCAGCTCTGCCCGGTCTGCGGGGTGGGCGCGGATGGCCCGTCCTGCTTATACTGTGTATTTACTTTGTGAGCCCAAACCAGGATTTTCTCAGGCCCTGTGAGAGAACTCTCCTGACCCGCAGCCAAACTGACCGACTTGTGGCAAAACCGATAGCTAGATTGCAGGGCTGAATCTGTAGAGATGTGCAAGATGCCCGCAGGTCTGGATGCGGCGAGTGAGGTGCCTGCTCCGGGGCTTTGCTGGGGTCGCTCCCCTAACCTGTGTAGGTGCAGCTGAGCCACCAAAGTGCTGGCAAGGTGTGGGATGGAGAGGGGGCAACTAAATGTGTGCTGGCAGCCCAGAGAGCCACCCGTGTCCTGGGCTGCACCAAACCCAGTGTGGCCAGCAGGGCCAGGGAGGGGATTCTGCCCCTCTGCCCCGCTCTGCTGAGACCCCCCTGCAGTGCTGCCTCCAGCTCGGGGGGCCCCAGCACAGGAAGGACATGGAGCTGCTGGAACGAGGCCAGAGGAGGCCACAGAGATGCTGTGAGGGTTGGAGCCCCTCTGCTGTGAGGACAGGCTGAGGGAGCTGGGCTTGTTCAGCCTGGAGAAGAGAAGGCTGCGGGGAGCCCTTGGAGCCCCTGGCAGTGCCTGCAGGGGCTGCAGGAAAGCTGGAGAGGGGCTGGTTGCAGGGCAGGGGGGGCCAGGCCAAGGGGAAGGGCCTGAAGCTGCAGGAGGGGAGCTGGAGCTGAGCGGGGAGGGAGCCATCCTTCCCTGGGAGGGTGCTGAGGCCCTGGCACAGGGTGCCCCGAGAAGCTGTGGCTGCCCCTGGATCCCTGGCAGTGCCCAAGGCCAGGTTGGATGGGGCTTTGGGCAGCCTGGGCTGGTGGGGGGTGTCCCTGCCCATGGCAGGGGGTGGCACTGGGTGGGCTGGGAGGTCCCTTCCAACCCAAACCAGTCTGTGATTCTATGGGAATAGTCTTCCAGAGAGGCAGTTTTGCTGTTTCTGTTGAAAGGGCAGGTACTGTGAATTTAATTGCAGTTTGAATTTAGCAAATAAGAACATGCAATTTATTTGTGCAGTTTTAATTTCTTCCTGGGAGCATGAGTTCCCTGGTGTGCACCATCGCCGTGCCAAGAAGCTGAACGACACTGCGTTATGTCATGGGGCGGTTCCACTTCTAAAGAAAATCTGTGCTAGGTCTGACACAGGGCCGGCAAGGCTGCGCTCGCAAAGCTGCTCTGTTACCTGGGTGGCAGGCCCAGGGAGGTGGGAGCTACAGGCATCCCCCAGGCCGAACGGGGAACTGTTTGTACTGTGTCACTGGCACCGTTTGTGTGTCGGGTGCCCACGGGGTCTGGCCCGCTCCTGCAGGTCCCCTTGCAGAAGGATGCTCGGAGAGCAGGGGGACGGGGGTGTCTGGACCGGGGCGTGGTGCTTTACAGCATCCTGGTGCTGTAGGCATGAATGGTGGTGGTTCAAGGAATGGGCTGTTGGGGAATCTCCAGCTTCATGTCATAAGGTCTCCCTTCTATGTTTGCCCACTGCTGACCTGAATTTCCTCCCAGCAGCGTATTTTCCCACTGCTGGTGACTGGTGATGGATGCAGCAGAGTGTGTTGGCATCTCCCTGGTACCCGCAAGCTGTGCAGGGATGCAGCAGCCCCGACCTTGGAATGTGCCTTAGTGATTTAGTGATTCTAAAGAATCACCTCAGTGATACTTAGGGAAAGAAAACACCTTTTTTGGTTCCCCCCCCCCTATTTAAAATGTTTCAAAAGGAATTCATTTTCCAAAGCTGTTGAGAATTGTTCCCTGAAAATGGGAAACCTGCTATCTACGTTAATTAAAACCAAATGAAACTTTTCCCTAACTCAACAAAGGACAAAGATAAGAAATCCCGTTTGCCTGCCATTCGCAGTGTAAAGATTTCCATGCAGAAGCGCAGCTAATAGAGATCAGTACACATCTCCTATCAGAAAACAAACCGTGCTTTTCATTTCTGGCCCTGTGCTCGCGTGTTTGTTATATCTGATCCTGAAGGCAGAGTGACAGTTTGGTTTGGATTAAATTCAACACATGGTTTATGCCATACTTTTGATAAGGCTCAATATTAATCTGATTTTTTCCCCCCCGTGCAGTCTTTAGTACGTGAGCGGCAGAAGCGTCCGTTTCTGGGAATATTTTTGCAGTGAAACCATTGAGGAATTTATTTCTGGAGGGAAGATAAAATTACTGATTTTAAAAACTCTCAAGATCCCAAGTAAAGTTGAAATTCATTAACTGCAGGCAGTAAGCTTGGTGTGACCTGGGCAGCTTTCGAGTGATTTTACTGACTGATATAAAGAGCGTTTACTTTAAATATCTTTGGAAAGGCAGCAGAGGAGGAGACTGGCTCGTGCAGAGGGACCCGAGCAGGTTCCTGTACTGTTACCACCAGCATCAGCTCACAGTTCTGCTTAGCTGGACATGAAGATTGTCACCGTTTGCACCTGTACGTGTTTGTGAGCTTGGGTTTCTTCGTGAGAATAACGGGCATCACCACTGTCTGCTGGTTCCTTGAATGACCTCTTGCGGCACGTCCCAAAGCTGGGCTTTTAGGTACATTGGCTCATTAACAATTAAGTTATTTGAATAGTATGTATTTATTCTGTTTATATGGACTTCACTCGCCAAAGCTGGTGTCTTTTGTCATTACTCTGGTCCTTAGAAAGTGGGGAAAAAAGGTGGAAGGATTGGGAATGGGGAGGGCTGAAGGAGAAGAGGCAAAGGAGGAGTTACTGCCTTTGAACTCGGTGGCTCAGCAATTTTGTGCCTGGAAACCCAGCTACAAAACTTTGTGTCCATCCTTGCTGTAGGGTGCAGCGATCTGTTGTGGTTAATTCTGGGGCCACTTCCACCTCCAATGCAAGCGTGGCAACTTGCAAACGTGGTTATTTTATCAGGGGTGCAGCTGGTCCCAAAGCTTGTCTTTGGTGCTTGAAGACAACTGGTGCTGGCAGGACCTGTCGGTTGGTTCTACAGTGCTAGGGCCAGGCACTGGAAAAGCTCTCACTTGACAGTGATGCTGAAAGCATCTGAGATCCTTGTTGTAGAATCATAGAATGGTTTGGGTTGGAAGGGACCTCCCAGCCCACCCAGTGCCACCCCCTGCCATGGGCAGGGACACCCCCCACCAGCCCAGGGTGCCCAAAGCCCCATCCAGCCTGGCCTTGGGCACTGCCAGGGATCCAGGGGCAGCCACAGCTTCTCGGGGCACCCTGTGCCAGGGCCTCAGCACCCTCCCAGGGAAGGATTGCTGCCTCACAGCCCAGCTCCAGCTCCCCTCTTTCAGTGTAAACCCATTCCCTCTTGTCCTATCACTCCCTTGTTGTTTACAGGGGCAACTTATCTCAACTATATATTAACTTAATACGAAATTAAATTAATGGAGCTGGAGATGAACATTGCCTGAGTCTGTCTCCAGCAGCAAGTTGCACCCAGCGAGGTGCTTAGGTGAGCTCTCCTCTGAGTGATGGAGCTGCTGGGGCACGTGTCTCAGGGTGAAGTCCCTGTTTCTCGGCAAGACGGCGCGCGTTCCCTATATCCGTCCGTGTTGGGTGAGCCTGGAGATCTCCAGCCTCAAACGGAAAATGCGTGTTTGCACATTAGCGTGGCCCCTTCCTTCCCTGGGAGCAGAATGGTTTATTGATTTCTTTGGCCCGCTCGCCCCCATCTATTCAGCAATAATGACCCTTCCACCCCAACTCTAAATCATCCCAGCCTGCCTCGCCCGTAAGCCCTCTAATCTTTTTGGGTTGTTGTTGGTATTTATGCTCGTGGAGGTTTATGATCTGTCGGCGCTGGCTGCTGAAATGCTTTATTTATCCATACGCTGGGCCACACAGGGAGCGTCCTTATTCTGGTATCATGTTCAGGATGCTGTAGTTAAGGTTTGTGTCAGCACTTCCATGCACAAACCTTGTTATTCAGGGGTTTTGCAACTCCGTGGAAAAGAAAACCAGCGACCTGGCACGGCGAGGGGAGACTCAGAGGCACACATGAAAGCCCCACAACCCACTGCCCATTTAGGGATTATTCGATGGGCAACCTCTTTCCTTGAGGAAAATAGCCAAAAACATCCTCCTCCTTTGGTTTGACTTCGTAAAAAGAAAACCCTCTTTTGTGTGCTCGCATTGGTGTCGGATGGGGAAAACACAGTGAGGTAGGACACGGGCTGGAATCCTCTCTGGATACTTAAAAAATAAACATCCGGCCGATGCGGAACAGAACTGCCTTCTCCTCTGGAGAAAGCGCGTGGTGTGGAGGCTTTGGGAAGGCAGCGGCTGCTCCCTGCCGCCTCGCTTCGCCCGGTCCCACGGCCGGCTCGGCACCGCAGCCCTCTGAACAGTAGGCGACGGGGTACATAAATGTGATTTATTGCCCTGTTAGCGCAGGAGCTTGTGGGCTTATAAATTACTTGGAGATTTCTCGATAATAGAGGCAGTGTGGTATACACAGGAGAGATAATAGGGCTTGAGAATGTATTTCAAAGAACTTTTGGGGAACGCGAAGTTTCGTGGCTGTTGGCAGGTATGGGGTCATGGCTTGTTGTGGGGGAGGAAGAGCCTTTACAGAGCGACCCAGCCAGGGATATTTTTTTTTATTGCTCCCTCTTAATGGCTGATGGATTTTGTGGGCGCTCCATGGAGCAGAGTGATAAGTCAGAGTGAAAATGCTTGTGGAGCCCACTAGCCCAAGACAGCAGGCTGGGGCTTGCGTCGGGGGTCACTTGTTTAAGCAGAATTGATCATCCACTTGTGTCCGCAAGCAGGAGCAGGAGTGGTGAAGTACCCTCCGGCTTCCTCGGAAAGGGGACACTGTGGCAGCAGGGTTTTTATAGACGGAAACCAGGAGTGCCAAATAGATTCTTGACCCTTTTCTTAGTAGATACCAAACTGGTGTGACTGGAAGCTGTAGGTTACTGCTCCAAAGCCATTTTTCTCATCTCTGGGATGGTGCCAGCAGGTCTTGCAGCATGTGTAGCTGAGGGGAGCATGCAGCAGGCTGAAAGCAGCAGTGATGGTTCCAGAGCATCATTTTGGGGAGGGCATTAGCGAATTGGGAGGTGCAGGAGTACATCTCCTCAAACATGCCTGGGTCAGGGGAATGCTCAGCTTTGCTACTTATCTCCCTCTCAGCTTGCTGACCACCTTTGGCAGGGCGTGGGGGGAAAGGGTTGGCAGCTTCTCTGCACGCTTACGAGAGCACCGGGCTTGATGAGGAGCATCTTGGGTGTCGACACTGAAATAGAGGTGGTTCCCATGTCCTCTGTTTTCCCTTGAAGCTCTTGGAGTTGGGCATACGTTTTGTTCACAGAACGTGAACTTCTGAGCCATTTTTGAGCATCTTGGTCTTACGTTGGGGATGTTTTCAGGGTGAAACGTGCCTTCCTGATCGTTCCTGCAAGCTCTGCAGCATGTTGCTTTGCAGCATCTCAGATCATGGTTTCAGGTAGGGCCACCCTGAAGAATTGATAGGAAATGGAAAAGCTTGTTAATAATGACTTATAAGAGTTTTGCTGAAGAAGAGTGGGTCTTCCCAGGTAAGTTCATTTGAAGAGATTTATATAAAAGTAGCACATTTTCAAATGGAAATTGGTTCAGTACACCTCCTATGTCAGCAGGGCGCTTGTGGTGAAGTATCTGGGGTTCAGAGGGCATCCAGAGAGCTCCATCCTGCCTTACAGTTCATGAAATGGATTTTCCAAGGCAAACTGATCTAAAGAAAATCTCTCTCTTGCAGAGCTGAACAGAATTTTGCATCTTATGTTTCAAATAAGTGAATTACTGATCAAAACTATCTCTGGAGAGCCCTGTTCCACAAACAGCTTGCAAGACTTTTGTAAATGAAGATGATTGTCATGTACCTGGGAAGAGAACTATGCAGGAACAACTCTTATACTGCAGGTGCTTGCTCACGGTGGCTTGGCGAGGGAAAGGAACCTGGTCAGCAATGTGTTGGCAAAGTGTGCGACTGCAGTGGGGAAAAGCTGTTTGAAGGACAAGGTGGTGCTCATCTCCATGGCTGTGATTTCACAAATTGTCATTTATTTTTAGGTAATATGCTGTCCTGCTCCACTTTTCACCCTGACTGCTCTTACTCAACACTGTTAACCTGCGACCTTGCCTTTAATGAGTCCCGGTGGGTTCAGGGAGCTCCAGTGGCTTGTCCCTGGGAGCTGGTCTGCTGGACTGTGCTGCGCTGTTGTCTCAGTTCCCTCCTCTCACCTGTTCAGGAGCCTCCCATGTCATTTCCAAACCTCAGCCTTCCTTGTGGAGCAGCAGCGCTCGGCATCTCTGTGGCCCTGCATGAACGGGGCAGACGAATCTTATGTCCCCTCTGTCCCCTTTCTGTGAATTTTGGGTTTTGATACAGCTGCGTACTTTGCTTTTTAAAAAGCAAAGGTTGTGCCCCTGCCTCTTCCACCAGTATCCCGAGTTGGGGCTCCGCTGATGGGCTACTTGGATACGGTGGGTGAAGTCCAAGCACAGAGAGTATTCTGTTACACATCGCCAGCGTCACTGACGAGTGGGGACTGGAAGGAGGAAAGGAAATGCCCAGTGGTGGTTGGTATTTTACTGGGCTTTTTTGGCCTGACAAGAAGTCACTGTCTCTGTGAATCATGGCTTGAGGTTTGCAGAGGTCTCCTTCACGTACAACTCCTTTTCCTGTTTTGACACTAAGAGCTTTGGATCAGCCTGGCGGTTGGGGAAGGGCAGGTCCACAGTGACCCCTTGTAATGGTGCCACGCGTCAGCCGCGCTCAGCAACATCAGCCCTGCTGTCACAGGCTTCATTTCACTGGCTCAGGGTGAAGAGCCTGGAGAGACTGGGCATCTTCATCAGGTGTTGTAATTAGGCTCTGAGAGATCAGCCCAGAGAGACAGGACTTTTCCCCCTCAATAACTAATATTAGCGAGCTGGTGTTCAGGAGACGTGTAACCATGGAGGCTGCTCCGTATGTGCCAGTTTCCAGTGATGGTTTGGTAGTTTCCACGACATGGATTTGACACTTACCCCGAACCTGACTCCCTTCAGAGCGGTGCTGTTGGAGATGGTGGGAGTAAAGGTGGTGCTCAGTTGAATGACGAACAAGAAAAACTTTAAATGTAGGAGTGGAGGGTGCAAGCTGTGGGAGGGATTTTGGGTCTCCAACAGCTAATATCAGCCAGTCCTAACAGCAGGCAGGCTGGTGGGAATGAACACAAGGCAGAAGCGAGGTGTCAGCAGCACAAACGTTCCCAGCGGAATGACTCCTGCAATTTCAGTAAACCCCCTGATTGGCCTCCCGTTATTGTGAGATGGATTAATCTCCTTGTCCTTGGTCACAACCACTTTCTTATAACCCAGCACAGTGTAGAGGCTGCTAAATCATGGCATGAGTGAACAGCAATGCCTGAGGAGGTCCCTTTCCCCAGGCACTGTTCCTGTGAGGGGGTCACTAGGTGTGATCTTGCCAGAATAAGCAGGAGTGGGACCTGTTGGAGCTTAGTAAAGGGTTTCCAGAGAGGAATCTTGACAGAGGAAAAGTGGTGCGAGATAATTCAATAGGGTCTCCAGGCATCTGAATCAGCTGTGTGCCTTTGGAGAAGCCACTTTTCATGTGAGATCAGTGCTTGGGAGCTACTGACCAGGGAGGTAGGTGTTAGCCACATCTCTCTCTTTGCAAATGCAATGGAAAAAGGTGTCTTGGAACTCCTGCCCTGAACTTGTGTGCACTGCTCGGCAGTTGCCATGTTTTACCCTAGAGGGAGTTGCTTTTCTGCGGTGGGAGCAGGGATCTGTGTGTTCCTTGGACGATGTCAGGGGACCGGTATGAAAGGAGCTACCAGGGTAAACATTGGATCGCTGCTGCGGTGCTACCACTGCAAATGTTTATTTCTTTTATGGGGAGCTTGGTCTGTGGTGATCTTCTGTCTCCTTCTCATGGTGGTGTTTTCCTGAGTATCGCTTGGGTTTCCCATGTCTTGTATTTTTGCTCCTGTTTTCATGGATGTCCTTGCTGGGCTGGTATGAAGCAGAAGAGCCAGAGATGTCACCTTGGACCTGATGGGCCCATTCTTCAAACCGGCATTGTAAGTCCTAGGGGTGAATGATCCTGCCTTTTTCCAGAGTTCGGAAAACCCCTGGCTGGTTTCAGAGGAGAGGGCTTGGGATTTCTGCTCTGCCCTACTGCCGTGGCCAAACGGGTTTGCAGCTGGAACATCTGCCCCAGGAGGAAGTTGCTGCTGATGGAGGGAGAAGGTCAGGAGTGGTTTGAACCTGGCAGGTTTTTCAGTAATTGGGCTCAGGTCTCGTTTGAAGAGACAAACAAATTGCTGGTAAGTATTTTCAGTAGAGTGCCTGCATGCAGCTTTTGTCCTAGGAGCACCCCGCTGGGAGAACTGCCCTGGTCTCTGCTGCAACCCTGCTGGCGTGGCCAAGCTGGCTTCCTCCACCGCTGCACGTGAAACAGGGCGAGGAGCAGAGGGCAATGGGCACAAACCGTGTGCTTGCCCGGCAGCACCCCAGGGACGGGTGGGGGGAGGGAAGGGGCAGCCCCCTCCCCCTTGTTTCCCACCTCTGCGGAGATCCCTGGGCTTTGTGCAAAGGCTTTTGCGTTGTTTGGGGCCAAGGTGGCCGCTGCTGCTGGGTCTGCCTCAGAAGAGAGCTCCTCTGCAGCTCTCTGTGCCGGTGGTGTGTGCTCAGACGTGGGTTCCTGCGCTGCTGCCGTGTCGGGGACCGGCTTTGCTCTTACTGTGTTTTGGGCTGGAGAGGCTTCACGGTTTCCTCACAAGGTTTTGTTTCTTGAATGGCTGTTTCAGCTGTTCAAAAACACCAACAGCCAACTGCTTGCAGCAGTTTGAGTTGCTGAATGGTTTTAATTCCTGCGGGTCAGGCTGGTGTGTTTCAGCAGGAGTGCTTTCTCCGTAAAGAAAAGAAACTTTTGGGGTTTTTTTGTGAAGGCAGTTGTGGCATGCCAAGCTCCCTGAATCCAGCTGCTGGCTTTGTGGATCCAGGATCTGTCAGAAGTTGGTTGAGGCTGTTCTGCAAAGTCTTGCTGCAGTTCTCTTTGCAGCGATACCCACGCCACAAGGAGGGACACAGGCACGACACTGCTTCTGACAAATATCTACGTCCTGGTGCTAGCAGCGAGGAGTGGTGGCAGTAGCAGAGAGCCATGAGGGGATCCTGGGTCATGCATGGCCCATGCAAAGCCTGAAGGATGTTGCTGCCAGTCAGGAGAGTGTGTGGGGAATTAATAAACATTGCAACTTCCCCCTGAGCAGAGAGCACGCCCTTGGGAGGCACGGCAGGAAAGGGAGGGATTGTTTTGGGTTTTGTTTTGCCCTTATTGAACTTGATGGTGTTGGAAATAACTGTGGTGAAGTGGCAATAACGGCAGCTTAGCTCTTCCCCGGCAAAACCGTCTGGGGAGAAACCACAGTAGGAGATTTCAGCCGTAAAGAGGAACGTTTCAGAAAGCTTAGGCTTGTGGCAGTAGTGATTTCTGCAGATCAGGGCTCTTGTGAAGGCAGTCGTAGTGTCACGCATCCTCCAGAGCCAATCCTTTCTTCTCTCCACGGGTTGTGTGTCTCGGTGGGTTCGATGTGCACATGTCCAGAGCAATCTATGTGCAGCAAGGTCTGGTCCTGGGGAGGTGGCAGGGTTTCTGCTGGCACCAAGGTTTGGGCTGCCGTGAGCATACGCTGTCCAGGTCCAGACCGTGTAGTTACGAAGCAGTGCTCTTCAGGCAATGTTTGGCACCAAAGGGGATGAGACCTGAGGAGGGGGCTGGAAGAGACATGGGGGCTTCACCCTGGCCCTGGAGGGCTCTGCCAAGGTCTCAGATGAGTGGTAGAGATAAATGAACAGTTGGGTGATACTAGTCCAGCCTATTCCTATGGTTCTTCCAGTTTAAAAAAAAAACAAAAAAAACAACCAACAAAAAACCCCTACTTAGTTCAGTGGTAAATGAGAATATTGTACATTTTGGAAAACCAAGTGCTGAACATGGGAACAAATTTGGAGCCCTGAAACCCAGCCTATCTGACTTCTGTGTGGTGAGTTTGACATCTATGGCATTAACCCTTGCAACTTCTGGCTGCACAGAGGTACCCCATGGAAGCCTGAGGTGACCTCATGAAACCACCATTGAACTGTGATGTATTTCAGTAAGCAAGGGAGGAATCGGAGCGCTTCGTTTGGTTTTATTTTGATATCTCCTATTTTTTCTCCTACTTACCTTTTTGAAGCTCCTGTTCTTATTATTTTGGAATTGTCACACTATTTCCTAAAAATCCAGTTTCACTAAGATGTGGTTGCATTTTTTAAAATGGAAAAGCCCTGGATCTTGTGGGACAGTTTCGTAGCACTCGAGCAAAGCTAAACTGCTTTGCACCGTGTGGGCCCCAACTCTCCCTGCGTCAGAATCTTTTCCTGAGGCAAAATCACTTGGATCAACGACAGCTTTGAGTCAGGATTGCTGAGATCACCTTAAACTGGTACCAGAGCTGTCCTACGAGACCACGGGGCTGAATGTTTTAAATTTATGTTGTGATCTTGTGTCCCAGTTTGGGAACCCCAGAAACGACAGCCAGAGTCACTTGGCAAATGTGCATCTGCTACGTGGAGGGATCTCAGTTTTCCCCTGGAGACCTCGGTCGGCCAACGGTTGGAGCTGCAGAACGGAGCACCTGCAGATCCCTTTGGGTACATGGGGACCTGCAGCGACCCTTCGAAATCATCCTGGGGGAGATGAGGTGCCAGACCTGGAGTGGCCACGTCTGCGTGGCGTCAGGTGGCTTCGGGTCAGACCTTCCTTCCATCGCCGACCTCTCTCGCAAGCCCTGGGCAGCGGCTTTGGAAGGCGATGTTTTGCCAGTCGCAGCGGAAGTCAGAAGGACCACCCAGTTCTGATAAGGGCAATTTAGAAAGGAAGGGGAAGATTGTGAAAAGAGGGGCAAAGGGGCACAAAGGGAAGAAAAAAACCCCACCCCACTGCTGAACAAAAATGAAGATCAAGACCGCTGTTAAACACACTGCCTGCGAGGGAGGTCTCCACCGTGCCTTTTCTAATCTAGAGCCAGCAAGGATTGTATTAACAGCTTCAACGCAATGGAACAAATTAATCCCTGATGTAATTGAAATCGGTGAGGTCTCACAATAGGTGAGTTTGACCCAGTGGGATAGAAATAGAACAAGTATTGGAATGAAGGAGTGAAACGAAGTCACACTGTTCAGCCATTGGTATTTCATTCCTAGAAACAAAGGCCAGACAAGTGCAGAGAATACATGGCTCTGCTGGGCATGGTTGAAAGCTGCTCAATAATATCAAGCTTTGAAGGGATATTTCTGTGTGGAGAGGAAGTATATAGCAGAGATACAACAAGCATTAAAAAGAAAGAAAGACAAAGAAAGAAAGGAAGAAAGAAAAAGCCCTGCTTGTTCGTTGCCTGATTGATAGCTGTGGTAAAATAATACCAGCCCTGAATTTAAAAAAAAATAATAAGAAATATCTCAACTGGAGAAAAATAAGAAAAAATATAAAAGTCTGAATTGTATTTCTGGAGAATCCAAACTGTCAAGAGCTTGTGGCGAGAGGTGGCGTCCTGCAGATACCCCGCAGCTGAGATGCGTGGTCTTGGTTTGCTTTGGTTACAGCAGGTAGCGGGAACTGGTCCCACTGGGAAAGAGGTGCCTGTGAGTGCCGGGAGGTGGCTTGGTCTTGGTCCTTTCATCGCTGCTGCACTACGGCGTGATGCAGGCTCCTGCTGGGGGTAAGGTGGGCACGGGAGGGGTGAAATCCCCCTTGCAGGCTGCTGGGCTGCTGTTGCTCCTGGTAATTACATTATTAATGTCACGTGGGGGCTGCGGGCAGTGACCTGGTTCTGAATCGGTGAGAATGGGCAGATGCAGGTGGAGATGTGGAGGGACAGGGGTGTTGGAGCCCGTTTGAGAGCTGCACTGCAGCACTTCAGCAACGCTCTCGTGCTGGGCTTTGCAGCGGCGCGCAGCGCTGGCTGGAGGTGCCTTCCCTTCCTCTGGTTGCACGCGAGTGCGGCTGGGGTTTTAAAAGTCATTAATCATGGCTGAAATGAAGGCTCTTCCCCAGACTGCACCATTTCCTAATGTGGAACAAGTTTAAAATGTCACCATCTCACAAATAGTGCGTTTTTGCAGTTCTGGCTACGGCTCATTCCGTCGTCAAAAGAAGAAATTTGGTTTTCTCAAAGGTGGCATCATCTTTCTCTAGAAAATGGCCAAATACTGACTGATGGGCCGTAAAACACGCGTTTCCTCAAGCTCTCTCAGGTTCCAGGTTTTTGGCACTACGTCCCACCTTCCTTCTGGTTTCATACCAGGCTCAGTAACGCAGTTGTCTGCCGTCCGAGGGTCAATGGACACCGTGGTTTGGGGGAGCTGGGTAGTGGTGGTACATGGCTTGGAAGGCTGCTGGCGTCTCGGCGAGACGCTGAGGAGTTTGGCTGAGCGATAGCCATATCCCTCAGGGGCTGCGTGTTTCGGAGAGAGCAAAGGTCTGATGCTGCCCGAGGAGATTTAACGTATGGCCTCTCTGAGCATGGCAGGCAGCTCTCTGGAGAAAAGGAGGCTCGGCTTGCAGAGCAGCTTTTGGATCCAAGTATGTGTCACCTCAGTGAGCTGTATGTCCCCTCTTCCAAGCCCTGGAAACGTCTTCTCTTTGGGTCTTGTTTAACGTTTCTGAAATCCAAAGGGATGGCAGGCTCGACCCCCTCATCACCCCATTTCCTTCTCCTTTCCAGCTCCGTAGTGCATTAAACTGAGAGCAAACATCATTGAATTTCACGTGCTGCAGCAGCTTGAATGATTCGGTTTATGAACGGGCTGTAGAGTGGTACAGCTCTTGTGGAGCCAGATCTTTTGGCTTCTGGGTTTTAAATAGGACATTCATGCTTGTCTGATGAAATACTCTTTTCTTCCCCACCACCAAAGAATTATCGAAAGCATTTCAAGTGAAATACTTTGTAAATGCCATCAGTGGATTCTTTTGCGGCATTTGGGAGTCTCATGTCTGGATCGTTTTGAACAATTGCTTCCATGGTGCACCATGTTGCCCTTTCTCCTAGCGCATCCCAGAGGGTACGCAGTCATCATCCAAGGTGACATCTCCCAAGACTGAGAGTGACACTTAGCTTTTTGGATATTTACTTTTCCAAGGGAAAAAAGGTATTTTTCTGTGGATAGCAGGAAGAAACAAACACCAAAGCAAAGGTCTAAGTTCTGTTACTTTGAAAGGCTTAGTTACATTTGTCCACTTCTGGTACTGTCACGCCACAGCCTCTCTCATGTTGGATGCACAAAAATTCACTCTGAAGGTCCCTCTCCCTTCGCTCCGGGTTCCTGCTGTGCAGCTGAAATGGAGCTCCTTTGTGTTAGATGAATTTCCAAATGTGCTTCTACGTCCAAAGAAGCGAATAGGTCAAAGCGGTGCACATCCACTTCTGTCTGGCTTCGAGCTAGGCTCTGTAACCCGAAGGTAACAATATCCTGGGGATGGATTGGCTTTGCAGTTAAGAGGAGGAAAAAGCAGCAAGTAAGGGTTGCATTGTGTTTCACTGTATGTCGAGGATGGCTGTCATGGGGAGCTAGCAAATCCTGTGTAATTGGCATGGAGGAATTTTGCCAAAGTCATGGAAGCAAAGTGGTTTGTTACTTGTCTTTGTGGACTTGAGAGAGATCTGTCTTGGATATCCTCTTGTTGACCTTATTGAGTTAACTTTCATGTGTTTAGAAGGTTGTGGAGAAAATCATTAATATTAGGTTGATTCGATGGCTGAAAGGTAATAAGTATTTCCTGCTTATCAGATGGGGTTTGAAAGGACTTTGAATAGCTTGATTTGTTTGTCTTTCGCAATCGGTGTGGCCGTTAGTGAGAGGGATTTTGTATTCCTAGTTCAGTTTGGGGAATGACATATGGTTTGCTCTCTGAGGCTTGGAGGCTCCGTAGGATAAAAAGCAAAAAATCAGGAAATTCTGAAGTCCAGCTCCCAGCTAGCTTGGCCGTGCTGTGGTCCTTGGGCATCTCATGCTGTAACGCTTTATGACATGAACAGTGACAGATTAACATCCCCTTTTACTGAAAAGCTCAAAACAGAAAATTTGAAGGGAGGAGATGTTGGTCAGATGGAAAGCCAAATGCTGTAAATGTTTAGTTGGGTTGGATATTTATTTTTCAAGGGAAAAATATTTTTCTGTGGATAGCAGGAAGAAACAAACACCAAAACAAAGGTCTCAGTGCTGTTATTTTTATTTCACTGACCTCGGCGGGGCTGTGATTGCTTTCTGTTCGCAACAAGGCATCGGTGTTTGCGGAGATGTGGCACAAACTTGTGTAGGACTAACATCACCGTGCTGCTGCCAGAGGCTTTTGCCATGCTTGAGCTTTTCTTGGATTACTTAATGGTGAAACCTTAGGCTGCATCGGCAAAGTGGTCTTTTCCTTGCCCTCCATCTGGGAGTTAATAAACAGTAGTCATTCTTCAAGCTAAGGATCAGAAAGCCATTTAAAATGAAATCCACTTGTTGTTTGAGAATCGTTTGGCAAAAAAACACACTTGAAAATCTCTCAGTGTGGGCTGTCTAAAGACAGATGTCACCTCTGGTTTCTGTGGCTGTTCGGAAAGGAGGTGGGACTACACGCACCCACCCTGAAGGACGGGGTGAGTATGACCGAGGAGGGACAGCTGCTGCTTTTCAGGAGTGAGGCATTTCTGGTGCACCAGTGGCTTGAGGTGACGGTTGTTTTTAAAAGCAACGCTGTTTATTCCCCTGCGTAAGCTCTGTATTGCCAGCTGTGTTTCTAGGATGTCTTTGTTAGCTGTATGTTATCACTGAAAGATGTAGTGGTAAATAAGTAATAAATGTATGAGGAGCTGATTGGAAAGAAAAAGAGAGGCAGAACAGAATCTGATGCTCTGTGTTAAGGACTGTGATTTTGCAGACTATAAACCGCTGGCAAAGAATGAGATGGAGTTACCTGAAACCCGCTGTCCCGGGCTGCTGAAGTTGTCCTGCATAGACAGCGCCCACACCAGTTGGATAGATCGGAAAAACAGACCGCAATACAACCCCAAATCCCACCAAAAGGTTGGAGGAGACAAAGTAATGCAGAAAATCCTTTTCCTGTCCCTAGAGTGTCCCACGGGGCATGTTGCTGGGCGGGAGCTTGAAGGTGCAAGCAGCAGACATGAATTTTGGGGACCTTTTGTGCTGAACGCTGGGTTCAGAGTCTGTAGACTTTGCTGCCTACAGCAAGGATGCGTGGCTGATCAGACTGAAAGGAGAAAAAAACCCAAACGGTCATTTTGTGTATGATGTTTTTATATGCTCGAATAACATGTTAATAGTAAAAAAGAAAAAAAGGATTTCCTAAGGATTTCCTTTGGCTCTGAAAAGAAGTGAAAGCCCTTGAGTTTTCAAGCGGGTCTGAGACTTAAAGACATTTCTGCATTTGTTTTTGGGTGGTTGTGATTGTTATGGAAATGTATTTGAGGGTGGAAGGACTTGGTTTTAGGTGACCTTCTCGGCGATGGGTTACCGAAGGAGGCATATGTTACTAATTTTTTTGAGATTTATGAAAGAGAGTCTCCCTTACGGTACGTATAAAGGGACTTTATCTCAGTCAGGTTAGCTGCTGCAGGGGGTGTACTCTTCAGAGCGGGGACACTGTGAGAATGGGTTTCAGCACTGATCAAATAGGGTTTATCTCGTGAAATCGACACTGCATGGAATTTTATTTTAGAGTACGGATACTCTGCTGCAGGCCAGATGCAGCCCAGGCTGGCACGGCTAATTCACCTTGGCCACGCTCCAGCAGAGCATCCTGTTTCAGCAGAGTGGTTAATCGCGTGTTTATCTTTAAGCAGGCAGCTAAATCCTGGTGGTGGTTTCACTGCTGCTCTGGACCACGGTGCTTTGACCAGAGGACAGGTCAACTGCAAGGAGAACCTGTAGCACGTTCCTCCTCTGGGATTTCTTCCCCTGGGTTAGAGCTGGGTCTGTTACTGAAGAAGTGGTGGAGCGACACGTGCTTGGGCTGACTTAATTTCAGGGGTGGGTGTCCCCTGCTGATCCCCGCTGGGCTGGGACAAGGTGCTGGGGTTGTGAGAGATGCCAGCCAGGCCCTCAGCCAGGGGAGGAGGAGACGTCATCCCTCTGGGCTGTGGCATGCCCTTCTTGCGAAGGGAGGAGACGCTTAATTAGCTGATCCTGGGCAGGAGAACCGTGACAAACACACGCAGGCGGGATCGTGGCATGGTTGGAGTTGGCCACAGCACCGGATGGCTGTCGTGGCTGCTCCGAAGCCCACCTGGCCACCACAGCCTGGGGCCTCTGTGGTGTGAGGGCTTGAGAGACAATTAGAAGAGAGAATTAAAACCTGTTTTGGAAAACAGATTGCCTTTTCTGTTTGAAGTTTCCAAGAAAGCAAAGCAAAACCTGCCCTTCCCCCCCATTTCAGATCCCACCTGTTTTGTTGTTTTTCCTAGAAAAATGTGAAATTCATTAACATGTGGTGAAAGCAATGTAACGACGTCATCTTGATTTAAAATCTATTTTAGATCTTAAAATGATGGAACCAGAATCCTAACTGCAAATAGCCTTGCTTTTGGTGGGTACCCAGCAGACTGGTTTTTAGTACTTTAGCATCCTCTGCAACAATGTAATTTGAAAAGGAAGCAAGAGGAGATGTAGGGAAATAAAAATAAAATTATTCATGTCTCAAGCCAAGTCCCACTTGCTGTGCTCAAAGGTAGCTGAGTGCCTTGGGAGAGCCAGCAGAGCCTGGCTCAGGCGAAGGACGTGGGCTCCACCAGCATCCCGCGGCACCCTCCTGGCAGGTGCCATGGCTGCTTCTCCTCTGGTGTCCCCAGCTTTGGGTCCTGGCTTCCTGCGCTGCTGTTTTCTGAGAGCGGGGAATACTGCTGCGCTGAACTGTGTAATTCTCGTCCGTCGCCTCGAATGTCTGTTCAGACCCAGCGTCGCCCTGAATCTCCGTCTGCTCAGCCTGTGCGTTCAGGTCCTGCAGTCTCCTCCTGACTCCTGACAGTAAAGTAAGGGAGTTAAATCACTTTCTCTCCTAGGACTTGGGATTCAGATAGCATAATCCCAGCATTTAATAAGGGCCGCAAAGGCGATCCCACAACATCGCTGTGAACCTCAGGGCTGTTGCCGCTGCGTTGAATATCATGTTTTTGTTTGGGTTGCTTAGTGAAGGTCTGGTGCTAAGCAGCACTGCCTGCCTGAAGTTTTCCTCCTGCTGCTGATCTGTGTCTACTTGATAATTGGAAATGTTGAAAAGTTCTTCTGAGGTTTTGACTTTCAGGGAGTATTTGGCTTCGAAATATTTGCTGGTATGAGATGACATAGGCAGGAGGCTGAAGTGGGGCTGTTTTGCATGTTGTGGCCACTTGTTCTTATGTGTTTAGGCCTGGAACGGACCTGGACGAGGATTTACTGACCCTTTTTCATTTGCAGTCCCAGCCCCATCCCCACACCAATACATCAGAGCACTGCTTGCAGGCTGGGAAGACGAGCATGCCATTGCAGGAATGTGTTAGGAAGAGAAGTAGTAATGTTGCTAGGAGTAAATGTTGTTCCTCTGCCAGTCCCAAACCTAGGCATCATTAAATTCCTGTGTGATTCTTATTTTGTGGTGGATTTTGTCTCTTACAAGTGGTAGACAGCATTAGAGTTCACTGACGAGTAGACTGTGAATGGTCTTTGTCTTGGTTGAGTTAAAAATTGCCTATTGTGTGGTGGTTTCATGTGCGTGCCAGTCAATCATCTTTTGGTTTTGATTTCTGAATGATTTATTGTCTGGTGAAGGAAGCCTGCCACCAAAACATTGTCCGTCTGCGAGCTTGGAGTGGGCAGCATGGATGTTGTGGTGCAAATGCTCTCGCGGACAGATCGTGGAGCTGTTTCTGGGCTTTCATATTGTTAGGGTGTGAAGTGCTTTCAGGTGCGTGCTGCCCAGCCTCCCCTTCCGGAGGGCATCGCGAGATGAGAACGTCTGGGTTGTCTGGTCCTCTGACCTTGGGCGAGGTGGGACACCTCTTGGAAGCCAAAGCAGGAATCCTGTTTCGGTGTTTCTCAGGAACAGTTATGATAGGAAACAAGATCTCCAGGGAAGGGCAGATGTGTCAGGGAAAGGTTCTGGCTGTAGTGAAGTAAGGTTAATTTAATCCATTGGCCAGAAAAACCAGATGAAGCGGCTGAAGCTATCAGACCCCTGCTGATAACGGGCTGGACGTGCTGGTTTGGCTCTCGCTGGTCCTTGTGATCTCTCCCCAAGCTGTGGCCCTGTCAAGGTGGACAGAGATGGATCCTCAGACAGTCACCAGTGAGATGGCTTCACTGAAAAGCAGAGATGGCAAAAAAGTTAGGCTGAAGCGTGCCCATGTACAAATGACACTTTTATCGTAGTGGATTTTATGCCTGTGTGAAGCTAGAGTGCAGTCTGCTAATGTCAGCATAAATAGTCTTTCCCTTGACTTCTTCCCTGCCGTCAACCCAGGGAATCAATGGAGCTGCTGAAGGTGAAGCACAAATTCTCCGAAACGGAGTTGTCCAGCCCCTTTCTCCCATAGGTGTCCGTGTAACCTGGCAGAGGCTGTGCCTACGCAAAAGGGAGCCTGATTTATGGTCAACGTGGCTGACCAGGATTAAATCAAAGCCGGACCGAGCAGAAGTTTTTACTCAAAAAAAAAAATAAAAAAATCCCAACCCCCAGTTTGATTGTAAAAACCCAGGTTTGGTTTACTGTTGGGAGCCAGCTCTGGCTAGAATTACATGTTGAGTGCCTGATACCGTGGCCGCAGCTGTCAAGCCAAATCCGAGTCCTCTTGCGCCACGTGCCCGTTGGCAGGTTGGTGTACGGGCTTTCTGTCCAAGGTGCTTGTTTTGTTTCATGGTCTGTTCTGTTCTTCTCCCTTCCCCTGCCCTCCCCACCCGCTCTCAGATGTTTGCTGCCGAGGAGAATGTAGATTTTCGGATACACGTGGAGAACCAGACGCGAGCGAGGGACGACGTGAGCAGGAAGCAGCTTCGGCTCTATCAGCTCTACAGCAGGACAAGCGGGAAACACATCCAAGTGCTCGGCAGGAGGATCAGTGCCAAAGGAGAAGATGGAGATAAATATGGTAAGAATATTTACTGGGATCCCCCAGACTCCAGCTCAAAGGCTTTAATTCTGCGTTGTGGACTAAGAACCTCTTGGGAGAAAGACAAGAGCTGCAATAAAAAACAGGACAAAAAGGGGAAAAAAATCCTTTCCAGGTTAAGACCATGGGATTTGTTGTGTTGGAGCAGGCTCTCAGCCTGGTGCCCAGCTGCAGGCAGTTCCCACCGTAGTGTCATGTCCCCGTTTATTAATGTATGATGGTGTCTGAAGAGAGAAACTTTTTTCTGCCCAGGGATGAGCTCACAGTGTGCCTGCTGCAATTCATGAACGATACCCAGGTTGGGGATTTGGGGATGTTCTTTCCCTGTGAACTCTGGGCTCGAGTTTGGGTGAATCCAGTGCTTCAATGAAGCACTCTGACCTTTCCAGGTGGGGAGGACATTTGGTCTGAGCTGAAATTAAGCAGGCTTCGGAGCTTTGAGAGTACCCTAGAGCTTAAGCTGAATCTCAGGGCATGTGGATCCTGCAGGAATGCCAAGAATTGAACGTCCCCTGGGCTGGTGGCACGTTCAACCATTCTCATTGTGACTTGCATGCATGCTGCATGCTAGAAATGCTGCTAGCAGGCTGAATTACAAACAAACCCCAACTATTTCTGGTACATTTTGAGATGGTTGCAGGAGAGATGCTTTTGCTCAGGTTGGTTGCTGGAAGAATTTTAGGGCTGCTCAGAGAACCGGTCCTTTTTCTTTTATGGATGTACAGCCCCGTGGGCCGACGCCTTGCTGCAGCAGGGTGTGTGTGCGTTGGCCAGCACCCACGTTCGTGTGAGGCTCACTTTGCATGCAGCACTGGTGGGCTGTGGGCTACGATGACGGCAGGTCACAATGTGGGAACGGTTGTTCCCTCCGGGAGCTCCAGGCAGGATGAGGCACACGCCGTGCCTCGCGCAGAGGGCAGCTACTGCCGCCGCAGGCGGAGGAGCAGGGGGAGCTGTGCCCGGGGAGGTGACAGCTAGAAAGCACCTGGCTGATGTGAGATGAACCCCCACGGCTGTTGCGTACAGTCACCCAATCTCCCGGAGAAAGCCCTGCCCTGAGGTCTCATCAACCTTGTCCTTTGTCATTCCCAAATTTCCAGATAAAACAGGAGTGGTGGAAAGCGCCACATGGCTGCTAATTATTCTGTCATTTTATTGCATTAATCCTCTTAAGGTTTGATATGTAAACTAGTCGCTGCGCGCTCGCTGCTGGCTTCCCAGGAAGCGCTCCTGCCCACAGCGCCTGTCAGGTAACGTGATGTAGCTTTCCTCTCCATAAAAGAAGGCAGCATTTACAGTGGGGTGCAGCAGGGAAGTGTGCCCGTGAGCAGCTGACAAGTGCTAATTTATGTGTCAAAGCCCATCTTGTCCCCTTCATACATATGCAATCGTGTCTGAACAACAAATCCTCGCGCGGGAGCGTGCTCGTGACCGGTGGCGATGCCGCACGATTGCGAGGAGCTCCCCGGTGCCTGCGTCGCTGCTCACCACCACATCCTCTCTGCTCCTGGTTGCTGGCGTCCTCCTAAGCACCCGGAGCGCTCCGGCCGTGGGGGCTGTTTGCTGACACCCCTGCCTGCTCCCTCCCCCTCGCCTCCTAATGAAACTCCTTGATGCATCAAGCTGCAAAGCCTTCCCGTCCCTAGCCGCGCTGAAAGGTTATGGAAATCTGTTCGTCGTCTTGCTTGGCACGGGAACACTTAGAGCATGATAATCGGGGAGACAGTGAGGTGGGACGTGGAGGTCCAGGATGTGACCACGCAGAGCTCCTAGCTGTGATAATGAAGGGGGGAGAGATGGCAGAGTTACTGAAGTGAGAACCATCTGTGTTACAGCCAAAACTAGATACAAAGGCAATGACACAGGATTCATTATGTGCTGGGAACCCCTCCCCCCGAGGCATTATTATGGAGTAACCTTTGATCAAGACCAGAGAGAGGCTTAAACCAGGTCTGGGGATCTCAACAGTTGCAAACTTTTGATCCACATCTCCGTCTCGCCGGTCGGATCTGCCTCTGACGGAGTACACCTTTCCTCTCGGGTGGCAGATGGCTGGCTTTCCTCCTGCCCTCTTCCTCCTCTCCCCTCTCTCACTGCCTCTGTGCTGGCACCATGAGTCAGAGCCAGGCTCAGCATCGGGGGTGCCCAGCTCTGTTCTTGGCTACGTTGCCCTCGCAGACGGTGCAGTCTCCCACGGCTTCTCCGCTGTCTTAACCCTGTCCCCACTGACAGGAGAGGTGATGGTGGAGCTGGGGTGGGTTGATGTCCTAAGGATTACAGCCCGGGGAGGACGAGCAAGAGCCAGTGTCTGGGAAAAGGTGCCCATGAGCTGGCTCCAGCCTGAATTCTCCCAACTACTCAGCCCCAGTAAGTGAAGGTAACCTTAGGCAAGGGCAAGGCAGAGCCAGGCTTAACTGGGAAGCTCTGTGGAGCAGCGTGGGTCCAGCTAAGGTCCATCACCAGCAATTAGCAGTAGTCAGTTTTAAGGATGGGGTAACTAATAACATTTTAGCACCCCTTTCCCTTCTCCTCCCATACATTCGCAACTGGTTAAAGAACAGTGTCCAAGTGAAGAGATGCTTTTTTTTCCCTCTCTCTTTTTTTTTTCTTTTTTGCACATATACAGATTCCAAATGGCTGGCGTGAGAGGGTTGTCCTGCCTTTGAAGGGAGGTTAGTTTTATTGCAAGGTTTTATTGACTTCTGTAAAACTTCTCACCTCTTGCTTAAAGAGAATGCCCAGAAAAGAGGGGAGGTGGCAGATCTCAGGCGGTGAATTGCTTGTTTCCCTGAGTACAGCAAAACCCACCACCCAGCCCTGGTTCAGGGAGAGAAGATACCGCAGGGCTGGGGGAGTCCGGCCGGAGGAAGCCCCCTTGAATGTTTTATCTGGGTCTGCAAATGCATTGTGCAAGGAAAAGTGCATGCTCTGCAATGCATGGGTTTGGTGGCATGGTAATTCCAGAATGCAGTTTTTGGTTTATGTGTACTGCGGGGCCAAGATCTGGCCCCATGTGTCGAATTATTAAATGGCAAATTAAGTCAGTTAATAGAATTAATTGAGTCGATGTAATCCTTTTAATCAGATGGATTTGATCCCTTCTCAGATGAATTAGAATCCATTAACAGATAAGTCAATTATTGGACTAAATTAAATCTAATAATAATGCCTGCTGCTCACAGCAACACTAATTAATCTAAATACACTTACCTATCTCCCAAGGTTTTTTTTTTTTTAAGGCTTAACTGATGTTCCTAAAGTGCTCTGAGATCTTTAGATAACAGTCGATCTATGTGAGCAAAATATTATCTCTTAACAGACTATAAACTAATTAAAAGACCGATCTGTTTACAGATTGCATTTTTACTTTAATCTCTTCAACCTACTCAGAAGGAGTTTGCACTGGCCCAGAAAAAACAATATTCCTGTTATAAGCTTATTACTTTACAGGTTTCTAAGTGGTCCTTTCATTCAGAAAATGAAAGGGGGAAGGAGAAAAAACAACCATTAAAGTGCTGACAAAAAAAAAGGACCTGGAACCTTTATATTCTACCTCCGATAAATGGTACAGATAGGGAAGAGAGGGATCAGTGACCTGAAACCTTAGATCCTTTCATTTATTTTCATTTCACAAAAGGCAGAAGACATTCTATCCTGTTTGCTCACGATCTTTGTATCCGGCGCAGTTGGGCAGACAGAGCTCTCTTGGTTGGGTGAAGGCATTTTTTTTTTTTTTTGCCTCATTTGTATTTCACAGCCACGTGATTTTTGTTTTAATTTGTCCCCGGCTACTGCTGTCCTGGGGGGCGATGAGAAGTGATGGCCATCAGGAGAGAGGGGAGGGGACTGTGAGAGGTCTTTGGGCTTGTCCTCTCCGTGGAGGTAATTTGTATTTGCGGCGAGTGCTTGGGTGTCCTGAAGGCTGGGATGCGGTGTACGTAGGTAGGTGATCAGTCAGTGTGTTCCAGGTTGCTGTCCGGTGGTATTTTGTCCATTGACCACAGTTTAAAAAAACTCTTGGGTCCTCTTGGAGGTTATAAACCATCTGTTTTATAGATCCTCTCATCTAGAGCATGAGAGGCTTTGTTTGAGGACACCCTAGGCAAGGGGCAGCACACACGTATGGCCTCTCCTCCTGAGCGTCCCATCGCTGCCAACGTTCGGACCCTGAGCCAGTGAAGTCCTCTCAATGCCTCCCCCCGAGTTCAGTGGGTTGTAGCTCAGGACTCAAGAGATGCCCCCTCTTGAAGCACCTCTTGAGGAGGTTTGGGGAGGTTAATAAAGCGTGGGTTTGCTAGCAGAGTGTCAACAAATCTAGGCTCAGGCAAGGAGGGAAGCAAATTGAGGAGGTGGTGTGCATCCATGATGCCTGGCGTTCCCTCCGCATGTCATGGGCGTTCCTGGTACAGAACAGATGTGCTTTTTCGGGTGGTACGGGGAAAGCAAGGAGCCTGGGGAGATGGGTGCCTCCTTCCTGGGGCCGCCCCAGCCTGGGTGAAGCGCTCTTGCAGCTTGCTGTCCCCGCCTTCTGTTCTGGCTGGAGCTTCCCAGAGATGCCAGTGGACAAGCCCATGGAGAGCACATTACAGCTGTCTAGACATCAGCCACACTCCATCCCGCCAGAGATTTCATTTGTGGTCGAAGTGGGCTCTGTTCCATGAGGAGGTGTAATATGTGTGGAAAATATTATTATAGCAAAATAGCCTCCTTTAATTGACTCTAAATTTTGCAGGATTCCTTCCTAGGTTTGGGTAATCCTGTGCTCTCCAGAATTAATGAGCTGACATAGCACTTCTTCGGCTTTGGCAGCCTGACAGCTAATTTAGAACTCCCTAAACTCATTTCACTAATGACTCCCATTTGTTCTATCTCAAAGGCTGGAAACAAATGCAAAATACCAGTGCCATTGTCCCATCTTTAGCAAGTCATTCTTTCCCCTCAGTACTTCTGGCACCTTAACGCAAGCTGCCTTGGGAAACCTGATTAACCCTTTCCCTCCCTAAAGCAGTTCAAATCAATTTTGATCCCCCTCCTGGGAAGACTGGGAAGAAAAAAACTAAACTCGCTGTGGCTGGGAGGCGCAGAATGAACCTGGATAAAGATGGGAGATGTAGCCCGGGTAGCAGTTTGGGGTTAATTAAATGTAGCTGGATTTCCACAGGCTGGACATTCGGAAACCTGCTTTTCTTCCCAGGAGCCAGGTGTGTCCGAGGGGACTGTCCGTCCGAGGGGACTGTCTGTCCGGTGCAGCTCAGCCCCGTGCCCCGCGTGAACCGTGATTTGTGGTGTAATTTATTCCGCTGAACCATCAGGATGGCCGTTTCCTATTTAAACGACCTATTGCTGCCTCCAGTCTCTTCCCATTACAGTTTTGACATGACAACAAGACAAATAATTTTTTTAAAAGACCTTTTATCTTCTAAACCATTTATTTTCACTTACTTAGCCCGGGGGCAGAGCTGACCTCAGCTAAGGGATGATCATTCACCATGGCAGCTGTACAGTCATATGGGTCCTGGGGACTGGCCTGCGCTGGAGAAGCCTTCGCCGTCCAGCTGCTGTGCTGTGGCTCTGGGTTTTTTTTTTTTCCCTTCTTGCCCAACATCCCCTGATTGCTTTATTATTATTATTATTATTTATTTTTTTCTCATCTGCAGCGGTGAAGTTTTCCTTTGAAAGCAGGGGGGATGAACCGGGGGCTGGAGCTGGAGCTCCCAGGCTGCGCTGGCAGCGAGGAGCCTCGGCTGCCCTCACCTTCCAGGCAACGGAGAGGTTCGCCAGCCATTCGAAATGCGCTGTAAGCATCTTATACGAACCATCTGCACGTTTAAAGGCTTTTTTATTTTATTTTTTTTTTATTTTATTCTGTGCCTGTGCCAAGGTAGAGGAAAGCTCTGCTTAGGCAGGATGAGAAGTTTGGGAAGAAAAATCCAAGCCTTTTGATTCATGACAAACCTATTTCAAAAATGTATTTATTGGCAGTTTCCTTTACTTTTGGTTTTGATAGCTGTTGCTGCGGTCCCCGTTTTGTACCTGTAGTAACAGCAGAAGCTGTTGTTTACTTTTCCTCTGATCCTGCAGTGATTTTTTTATTTCCTTACTTCTGGACCTTGAGATAGCTTGAAGAGCCTTGGCTTTCACAGGGGAAAAAAATAAATAAATCACCTTTTAGCTCTGTATCCGAATGTCAGGTCTCCATAATCACTGAGCAGAGTTCGGAGAACATAGGCCTGTCTGTCAGTGAATATTAGGGACACAGAAATAATGAGGAGAAGTAATTTAGAGGTCTGCTCATAATTCGTCATTTTTAATTTCTGTGTGGAGCAGAAAGTGAGCTACAAAGTGAAAAAAAATCTTTATTTTCATGCAAGTCATAAAAGGGTTTTTGTTAACAGTTTGTGTGCGTATATAACTCTGTGCTGTGATTTAAGTGTTCCCATTAGAAATGCAGAATAGGAAATAGGATCCCATCTGTGAGCAATTTAAGAGGAAGTGAGACAATGGAGTCGATTGCTGCTTCAGTTTAGATAATCAATACAAATATTATTAGTATAGTGATTTATCTTCCAAGACACTTTATGAAAATGTGAATGCCAGACCCTGAAGACAGGTCAATATGATATTATCTGTTCCTGCCTTGCTGTGGTTACGGTTTGCTCCCATGAAGCTCAAGCAGCTGCTTTGCTAAATGTTCTTCCCTGGCAGTGATGAAATAACGCAGAAACAAAGTTAAGGCTTCCCTTTCTCCTCCGTGACTCTGAAAACGCGCTGCACGTGTGAGTGCAGAGGGTACTTTTGTCAGATATTTGTACCTGGGGACTGCTGGGTGGATACTGGGAGATGATCTTGAAGGTCCCTTCCAACCCAAACCATTCTACGATGAAGTTCTGGAAGAAGTTTGCATAATTTTAAGTGTATGGGTCATGGGTGATTCCATGCACAAATGCTGAGAGTGCTCCTTTGAGTTTATTGCAGTTTTATGTTAGTGTCGGTTATCAGGCCTCGTATTGTGGCTTTTGAGGTTTTCCCATATCTAAGTATTCAGCCAGTCACGAATTCAAGTCTGTTCTTGGGCTGCAGTTAGAAGTACCCTGCGAATAGGCTAGTCTACATTTCTGAAAGCGTTTTTTAATTGCTTTTAGTTGGAGAGAGGGGATGGAAAACATGGTCAACAAATAATCTTTTAAATTTTGGCTTTGGTGTATGTTACCGTGCATGTTGTCAAGTGGCCAATGAGATTTGTCCTTCATAAGAAAATTTGGAGGAAATGAATAATGTCAATAACCCCATTAAGAATATGCCCAATTAAAAACAGGATGGGAAATTGAAGACTTGATGTGTAAAAAGCACAACTTCAGCTTGAAGATAACGTGGGATCTCACTAGGTTGCTGTTTCAGAGACCTAAGATCAGTAGCACGCTTTGCCGGAGACTTAACATTGATGGTGTTAGCCAAGTTGCTCAGCTGGAGCATCTCCCACAGTCCACTTTGTCCAAGTTAGGTGGTGGGACACTGAGGCTGGACCCTCTAGACAGGGGAGAGAGAAGGACCTTTGCTCCTCACGTATAACCAAGTGGCATGAATTTCATCCTCTCAGTCTCCTCGTGTATCCCTCATCTCCAGAAGAAGGGTTGCACCATTCCCTCACCTTGCAGGGGTGCTGTTGGGATAACAGCATTGCAAAGAGAGATGCTAAAGAGACAGTGGTAATGGAGGCCATGTCAGTAGCCTGATTAGAAGTAATTACCTGGTTTTTAGATGCTGTGACACCATTCCTGTTTTCAGGTTGAGGTTTCATCAAGAAAGGTGTTAGGCTTTCTAAAAAAAATAAGGCAGTTTAGTTGCTCAGATTTCACCTCGGCTCTTTTAAAAACCAGATAGTCAGGAATTTCCGCAGCTGCAAGGTGGAGCACAGCAAACATTAACAACGGCAGTAGCATTGCGCGGCCGTCTGGAAGACGAGGGAAGAGCCCGGTCCTCTACGAAACTGCACCGAGCCTCAGGCTCGGCGGAAACGTGAAAAATAGTGAAACTCTGAAGAGGAGAAATTGCTGATGCATGACGCTTGGAAATCTGGAAGAGTCCAAAAAGGGAGCCGAAAATACCCCCCAAAAATGACTATCTGTGGCTTGAACGAAATAGTGTCCGATCAGCATTCAGAAACCGCTGAATTCAGGCCGTTCCAATACTGGCATTTTCCAGACTGCCTGCCAGTCGGATGCAGAGGAGAACACGTGTAGAGCGTCTGCGGTCTCAGCGCTCGCAAGAAGGGGAAGGCGAGCTGCAAGTAAAGGGACTGAGAAGGCCCAGTTAAAAAAACCCCTTTTTCTTCTTACAGTGAGGGAGAGAGGAGGTATTGGGGTTGGAGGGAGATGGTTGCGTGGCCGCTCTCCGTGAGCGTCCCTTTTAATGAGCTGTGCCAGCAATAAATAGCACACGCTTTGGTCCCTGATGAATTTTAAGTATTTTCTGAATGTTCGTAACAGATAATTCATGCTTTTATGGTGGCGTAGAAGCTGAGACCTTCTAAATGTCTCCTGAGCTTTGTGTCCCTGACTTCTGCTGTTGTCACTTTGGGGATGTGCCTGTCCTTTGCTGATGCAACCTGGAGGTGGCTGAGCTTGAGGAATCACTGGTTAGTGCTCAGGTTTATTTTGCCCTCATCTCTGAGAGCGGAAATGAGTGCCTAAAAGGCCTTCTCCTCTGTGTTTGCAGCTGCCAAAAAGGGGTGCCTTTCTTCCCAAAGCATTAAGAAAAAACCCCTGCCATCTGCCATGACCCTGCCATCTTCTAGCCATAACGAGTTTTGGGTCTTCTCCAACAAGTAGTTTTCCAGTGATCACAACTGGATGGCAGCTGCGCTTGCTGGAAGGATCCAGCTCCAGGTAGCACCATGGTAAGGAGTCCTTGTTCTCTGACGTTGCTCAGCTGCTTTTGTTCCTCATCCAAGAGCTGGGCTGGTTGAACAGAGGAGGAGTGGATGTTGTGCCTGAGCGGCACGATGGTGATGCAAGCCATTGGCATTTGAGCATATGGTAGGCGACATATGCTTGAGATCCTGGCTTCAAGTTGGCACGGCTGGTGTGGTTTGAGTTGTACCTGATGTTCTCAAGTGCTTTTGGAAGGACAAGCAGGAGAGGAAATGGGTGGTTCAATGTGAAAGGGGAGCCCTATCAGCAGGGGACATCACCCACAGCCATTGGAGGTGGTGAAGATCTCAGTATGGAGAAGCAGCAGGGAAGGGCTAAGAATAAGGTGGCATGTAAATGCCAGATAAATCTAAGAATATGATGTTCAAATGATCTCAGCGCTTGGTCAGGGACAGTCACGAGGCTCGCAGTGTGTCCATGCTTCTCATGTCGCAAAACCCTCTTACAGCTCTGGCAGATTTTTGCAGGGGTGGGTGCTGAAGCAGGTTGAGGGATGCTTTGGGTTCCTAGTTTCAAGTCACAGATTGTGTCGAGGCAGAGGGTGAACTCAGCAGCTGCTGAAAGCTGGTCTTGTCCTGTTGGGGTCACTGATGTTGTCCCAGGTTCCAGCAGCAAAGGAGCTTGCCTAAAGGTAGCTTCCGCTTAAATCCCAAATAACATTTCTGCTGGTTGCACGGAGGGATCACAGGGCTGGATCTCTCTCACAGCTGAGGCCTGATTATCCTCTTTCCTACACTCATGAAACTCCACCAACTTCAGCAGAGCCATTCCTGGAGCTCCTGTGTGAGACTGAAAGGAGATTAAGTGCCCAGCAGTGCCTCCCATTCCTCCTGCGTCTTGCACCTTTGTTAAGACCTTGCATTTCAAACCATTTTAGCCGGTGGGAGGCAAATCAAAGCTGTTAAGTTTTAGCCGGTGACAATGGAAGGGTGCTGCGTGGTGTGCCCGGCCCCTTGCCTTTGTGCGACGTTTGCTCAGCGGTGATTCTTGCCTTTATTTCATTTGCTTCTGCATCTGCATTTGTAACTGATTTTTTCAAGTGAAGTTTCTGACCGGTGACTCATTAGGAGTAAATAGGCAAAAGGATATTGACTTTACACCTACTGATTTGGGGGTGCTAACAACCAAATGTAAGAGCTGTGTAGTCCCCAGGAAGTTATTCCACCTGGGAGGACTGGAGGAGGGGAGATAAAAAGCATTGCAAAGAAACCGCATTTTAGTTTCTAGCTACGAGCCTTGATTGTTCTTGGAACCGCGATGAATTCGGGTGAACGTTTGATGGTCACCATTTCTGTAACCCGTTTAGAGCTTGGCCAGGATTTTCTAGCGCTGGAACTATTAGACCTGTGTGGGCACAAGAAGAAGCTGAGATCCTAATTAGAAGATGCTAAATATGTTTGCTCAGAAATCAGGCGCCCTTTCCGGCGGCTGGTGGAACAAACCCTTCTTCCTGCGGCATATGTGAGCGCAGGGCGGCGATGAGTCAGGGTGCGCGTCGCTGCCTGTGCTGGCGTGCTGCGTGTGCTGCGCTTGGAGGAGAGTTAGAGACATAGAGCAGCTTTGGTATAGCTCGTATAGGTACCGACAGCAGCAATCTGTTGCTTTGAAGGCAGCGGTTCTCCTTTGGGTGCATTCAGTGGGACCCTGAGGAAGTGTCTTTTTGTGGTTTGTCCCTCCCTTTCCTCCTTCTGATTTTTGTATTGAGATTTTTAAAAATTTATATTATTTAAAAAGTTGGATGTAGGCAAGGTTTTCCATTCTACCACTTTAGTCCTCCTGCCCTTTCCCTCAGCTTGGGGTGACCCACTTACATCTGTAAAGATGATACCGTCTGCACAAGGGTACGTAAACTGCAGTTTGAAAGGTGTGTGCTGCAGAGCAGTGCGATAACCAGTTACCATCTCTGCTCCTTTCCGGACACGAGTCCAGTTTACTGTGTGCTTTGCACGGAGGGAAGGAGCCCCCAGCCCTGCTGCATCCGATGCCAGGCTCCCGCTCCGCGGCTGTGCCTTCCAGCCTCGCTCCTCCTCGGTGCCTGACCTGGCTGCAGCCGATATCTGTCTGTCAGCAGGGGGAATCTGAGGAAATGCAGCAAACTTCAGCTCCTGGGGCTAAATTGTTGTGCTCTCTAACAGCAAACTGTGTTGAACTAATTGACAACCAGCTTTAAACGTACCCCGATCAAGCAAATGCATTGATTTATCTTTTCCTCTCTTAGCGAGTGTTAAGCGGCTTCCAGCTTGGTTTCCTCCCCAAGAACTGGATAACTCATCTATTGTGTAGTAAAACTGATGGGCAGTTTTGACCTCTATACAATCCTTTCAGTATGCACAGGGAGGAAGGAGTTTCTTATCCTCCTATGAATGTTTGACCACTTAAAAAAAAGCAAAACAAAAAAAGCCCAACCCAAAACCACACACAACAACAAAAGATGATCCATTTTCTCTGGATGTCTTTGAAAGAAGCTTAGTTTAGAGACAGACTGGAGAGAAAGGCTATTGATTTTGTTTGACCTCCAAACAGACTGCGGTCAGTATATTTTCCCTGTTGGAAGTGGTTCAGGGCTCTGAATTTCCGTGTCAGCGTTTGTATTCTGCAGCGCGCTGGAGCTTCTGCTGCTGCTTCGGTAAATAGCGAGCTGTAGGCAAAGGTAACGGTGGTATATACCTGTTTCCCTCTGGATCTGCCCTGCCTTGTTTTCTCTCTCCGGTACAACTCAGTCGTGTTGCTGATTAAGCATTTTCACTGAACGCCGTGCAGGTTAGTGGCTTAAGCCAGGACTGCAAGCAACAGTTTTGTAATCCTTGTCTTGGTATTCCCAGTGCTGAGCCAGGTCCCTTCCCTGCAGCCTCTTGCCTGCACCAGCACCCATCGCCGTACCTGGCGCGAGGAGAGAGACACCTTCCTGTAATAAACCCTCTAAAAAATATCATCCCCGCTTCTACCCTGATTATTCTCAACCTTCACGTAGGAAAACCTGTTCCTTTCCTGCATAGGAAAGGATTTGCCCCTGGTCTCCTGCAGGGAAACAGTATTTTGTTCGGTGACTCCTGTAGTGCTGGAAACGCTCTGCTCGGTACAGGTTTGCCTGGTTCTGTAGTGGGAGATTTGTGAACTGGCTTATGACAAGGGAGGTGCCCTTCGCTGGCAATCACCTGTCGGAGCGGGGTGCCGAGGGACGGGAATACCTGTGGGATGCACTGATTGCCAGGTTGCTAAATGAGGTGAGCAGGACCGGTCGACATCTCTCCATGCCGAGGTGTCGACTGCGTTATCTCCTCCTTATTTAACAATAACGCTTCGCACAGCGTGGTTTTTGGTCTGTGCGCTTCCGCCTGCTTTGCGGCAAATTTGGCGCAGCAGGTTTGCCGCTGTCGGCACATCAAAGGGCAGCCCGCCTGCCCGCCGCGATGCAATCAGGCTGTCGGCAGAGGGTCGCTGCTGTTGGATACCGGTCGCTGAGCTCCCCTGTTGGCTTTGGCAGCATGAGCGTTGTTTCTGACCCACATGGACAGATGTTCCTCTTCGTCCTAGTACTGACCCCCTCGTTAGAGAAAGGGTTGGTCATCGTTGCCACTGCCAGCCTCACGTCTGCTTCTCGCTGCGGTTTGGGCCCGGGTGGAGGCTGGTGGTGGGGGATGTGTGAGAGCCTGTGGTGTATGTAGTCTGTATCATACAGATAACTGTATGACACCGGCACATAACTTAAGCGCTGGATTTCCCAGAGAGTAATCGCCCACTGCATCCCTAAAAAATACTGAATGGTGGAAGATGTCCTTGCGCAGGCTGTGCCTAGTCAAGCTGAGGTTGCAGCCTGCATTGTGCACGTAACTCTACTGACCCCCCAGAGCAGGACTTTGAGGGTTCCCCGGAACCTTTTCTTGCTGTCTTTAGCCCAAACCCCCCTCTCCCTACATCTGAACATTCAATCACGTTAACCCTTTGCAAATGGCTCAGCAAACACCTCTGAGAGTGGCGAGAAAGAGACCTGTAACTGTTAAACCTGCGCAAACATGAAGGCGAGGAGCTGATGGAGGGAGATTGTGGGAGGTGATGGAGTTGCTCCCAGTGATTCCCCGGCAGGGCGTGATCCTGCTCAGTGCTGCCCAGCAGAGCCCAGCACTGTTCGCCCTGCACGCCCCCACAGCTGGAGCTGCTGGAGGTGGGTCCCATGGGTGCAGCCCAGCCACGCTGGGTGCTCGTGTCTACCATGGGTGCTGCTAATTATCCCTCAGCTCCAGTTCCCAAGGCCTGTGTAGCAGGCGGTCCCCCCATTTGCACTGGGCCATTGGCAGAAGAGGGCAGTGGGGAGGGGCTGTCATCCTGTCTGGGGTGATTTAGTACTAATTATTACTAACACAGCAATAATATTCATCAACCTGCTACTTGTCTTGGGAGTAAGTAGTCCTGGGCTTGCAGCCTGAGCACAGGCTGGTCTGTTTAGGTATTACCCACCTCAGGGTTACCATGAAGCTTTGTTAATTAATAAGCAGAAAGTTTTGCCAGAGCCCTGAGTGGCAGGTGATGGATGTATCAGTAAAACATGTTGTTGGAAACGCAGGTAATCACCGGGAAAGCAGCAATGCTATATGTTACCCTACTGCAACGGCTTCCATAGGTGGTCTGCAGTATGCTGTGGTGGTGGATCGGGGGTATGACAGTTTCTCGTTAATGATCTAAATCAAAAACTAAGCACGTGTAGAAAAGCAAAGATTTCCTTCTGGTTTAAGTGCCTGTAATCTGTTTCTAAGAGCCGGGTACCAAAATATCCCTTTGATTCTCAAAGGTAATTGTACCTCTTAATTAGCTGGAGAGAAAAAAAAAAAAAACACACCACAGCCTGAGATCTTGCTATATAAATTATAATTAACCCCTTGGCACTGGAAGTTGAGATTTCCTGCCCCCGAGCACAAATGCAAAACGCATTAGCAGCACTTAACGTCAGGCACTCTCGCCCACCGCAGCCGAGGGGTCAGCTCGCTACCCCATAAATACTGCTGCGCTCCCGAGTCCGGTAGGAAAATGGCAGGGAAGCCACGGGAACCCGAGGGGAAGCACTAAATACACCATTTGAGGATGTTTGACCTGCTTTTTTTTCAGAGCTGCAAATGCCCCAGCAGGAAGGATAACACAGGAAAAAAACAAAACAAAACAAAAAAAAACAACAAAACCCCAAGAAACCTGCAAACCCAGGCCCTGGGGAGGAGACGGGAGCAAGGAGAGGGACGCTTCCCGGCGAGCGGTTTTGTTAGCCGACATGGCTGGTTGCTTCGCCGTGAGAATGGCTCTCGGCGCTCCCGCCTCACACACCTCCAGCGAAATAATTGTCTGGTGCCAGACACACTTGGCTGTGCCTGTTGTATGCGGAGCGCGCCAGGCAGGGGCCGACGGCCACCCACTGCTGTCATTCACCAGCATCCTGCTTTTTTGTCTCCTTTTCATTCGTGCCTGTTGGGGGATGAGCTTTAACTCTTCACACCGGAGGTGGACCTGCAGCGAAACGCCAGGTCGGGGCAGCTGGCGGCAGGGAGGAAGGCAGCGCGGCGGTGGCTGG
>VWZZ01000681.1:104366-146750 GCA_013399095.1 Psophia crepitans
CCTGAGCCCCCCCGCGCCTGCGGCTCTTCCCTCCCGCTCCCCTGACCTACAAAGGGTGTCAGTTCCCTTCATGACCTCGGTGGAGGGCCAGCCTTGGTGGGCACTGGGATTTAGGGAAAGCTATCTGCTTTCCTCACCAGGAGCTTGCGCAGAAGCTCCTTAGATCAAGTTAGCTGGTTCCTTTGCTCCTTTGGGGTCCCGGGTGCAGCAATGACTCTCTTCTGCCGGGGGTCAGTCCCAGGGTGGCTGCAACTCTGCACTGGCTCTAAAGCCCTTGCAGATAAGGTGTTGTTTGCTGAGGGCTGTCTCTTGCCCCACGGGTTGGGTGGCATGTCCTCGGGCTCCTTTGTGCTCTGGTGGTGAGGAGTGTTGCGGGCTCCTCTTCCAGCAGCAGAGGTTGGCTGAGTTGGGATGATGACAGCAAGCGTGGGATGGCTCAGCCACCTTGGCAGGTTTCTAAAGTGGCTTCGGCCTCCCATGGCAAAGGTGAGGAGCAGTCCGGCTCCTCAGGCTTGGCACATAGATGTGGCCATCAAGACTGCCTGTAAATATTTCAAGTCTGCTATGTATAAAGAGCGGTGGGGAATTTCCTTCTCCTGTCTGCTCTGAAGATGCTAGAGGGAGATAGAATGGGAGAGTAGCGGTGGGGAGGAGGGACGTGCTGGCTGGCCTGGGGTAGTGAGCACTGGAAGGAGGGATTGTCCTTTGGGTTTTGTCCTTTGTCTGTATGTCTGAAGATTTTTAAAGTGAATTACACGCTGATTAAAGAGCTGGCCGAAGAGCCCTCCAAGCTAAATGAGCTCTGTCTGTTGGCGTTAGGACGGGTACAGGCAGTGTCACCTGCCAGCCTGGCACCCGACACCTCAAGGGACCGTCCCCTGCGCAGATCCACATGGGGATAGGAGGGGAGGATGCTCTGGTGCGGGGAGGGAGGAAAGGGCTGAGAAAGCTTTGGCTGGAAACACGGGGCTGAGCCTGAGCTTTATAGGTGACCTGGGTCTCTAGATAAACTGAAACTGGGGTAAGTAACAAATAATATAATACAGATTTTGCACTGTCAGTGCTGATTGTTTAAACCCGGAATACCCCAAAATAAGCTATTAGAGAGGGTGCCTCTTCTCTTTGCTGCTCTTGTTTATAACACCACAGATGAGGACTGGCATAGTTCTGTACTTGATTTACTTTTTATATTAAGATTTAACATGGGAGCTCCTTTTTTTTTTAGTCCAAACACTTAGGATTTGAATGCAGAATTTTATTTGAGATTTTTAAAGTACCTTTATTAAAACATAAAACTAATTTTACAGTTCTGACAGGTCTTTTTAAATACCCAGTGCCAGATGCCTTTTGTCCCAAATGACTCTAGCAAAAAAAGACGACTTTTAAAACTTCTCATGGAATTAAAATGCAGTAAAAAGCAAGTAAATATTCTTACCTATGCTGTGGAGTGGGGGTAATAGTTTAAGAAAAGCCCCATGACGAATATGTTTCAAAAAAAAAAAAAACAACCAAAAAACCAAAGCCAAAAAGTTCTAAAAGCAGAGTTAATATGATATCTGATTTTTTTTTTTTTTTGTTGCTAGTTCTGTTGCTGCTGCTCTGAGAATAGTTGAAAGGCTTGTGCTGTGTCTGTAGGGAGAGAACTTTTCAAAGGGGCTGATGCAGAGGACTCTCCTCCAAGGTGCTTCACCCAAGGGACTCGCTCTGGCTGCAGTTGGTTCCGGAGGATGTGTGTCCCCAGGCGCTATAGACCAGTTCTTTTCCACCTCCTTCAACCCTACCCAAAACCAGGCACACTTTCATGTTTTTATCTAAAAGTAGTGATTTTCTCTACTTAATTTAATCATATATCTTGGCAAAAATTAGCTTTAGCAGTGCAAGCGTTGAAAAGCCAGAGATCTTTGAAATTGTGTTTGTGTCCATTTGTACGAGCAAGCCCTGTTTAAAAATCTTAAAGCACAGAGGAATTTTCCTCATGTGCCAGAACATTTTTCCTGGTAGGTTGCGCTGCTGCTTCTGCTCCTCTGGGTTCCAGAGCCACAAGAATCCCATTGAAAATACCGGAGCATCCTGCTACTTTGTTTTCAGCATATTTTTTACTTGCTGGAAGAAGGGAAAGTTCCAATGAGCCCCTTTGAGAAAATGCACGTGTATGCTTATATTCCTGCCCATAAAATTAATTGTTATAATTTCAACTTTTACTGGAGGGCACAGAATAGTAAAACCTGCTCAGCAGAACATAGCATCTTTGTGTATCAGGCACGGCTGATAATTCAGCTAACACCGCGAACGCTTTACGGATTTCTCCCGATGAGCCCCATTTTGGAGCACTCACAAATACAGCAGTGGAACCTGGATGGACGAACTTCTGGAGTGTGTGCAACCATCGTGGTGTTGGCATACGGGACAGATTTATGTGTTTGGGACTCCTTGGTAAGAGGATACCAAGGTGGTGCTAACATCACGCCTACTTCGTTGCTGAGGATGAGCAGCCAACCAACAGGTTGCCCAAGAGAGGTGGGCAAGTGCTTCAGAGTAAACGTGGTCTGTCCTACGCTTCTGGCCACAGGTAAAGCAGCTTTGGAAAAGCAAGAGTACGTGGGGTTCCCATAGTTGTCATTCTCCGCTTATTGTTATTTTTGTGTACGTCGGTATTTTTGTTGGGTTCAGCTGAGACTGGGAACAAGAGAGTCAAAATAACTTCAGCAGGGTTTGTTCTTGTGGTAATTCTAACCCTCTGCATGGACGGGAAAGGTTCACGCTATTTCCAGACCCGAGAGATTCCAGTCCTTTGGATGCATTTCAGGTAGGTGCTCAGGGCCAGGTTCTGAGGTCCTTGTCTGTTGGGCTTGACTGTGTCAGTAGGAATTTATTCAAATGATAATGATCAAAGGCACCAGGGTTTGGCCCTTTATTTTTCATTTTAGGTGCTTTTTCAAGCATAACAGAGCTTCTGAACTTTTTTGAGGCTCATCCTTCACTAATTCCAGACTCGGAGCCTGGCAGCTTGTCAAGCAGTTTTCCTGCCTCTGTAGAAATACTGTCCACTTGAGCTGTGTTTGGAGGCAGCAAGACACCCTGGTGAGATAGAGGAATTTCTGTGCTAACATTTTTAACGTTTCTCTTTCCAGGCCCGCTTCTTAGTCATTGCGAGCATGCAGGTGGCAAAGTTCGGTGAAGAATTTGTTCACTGCTGCTCCCCGCCCAGGCACACAACCTATCGCCTCCAGTTTTACTGAATCTTGTCTAAATAAGCTTATTCACCATCGAGGCAACTGCCAAAATATTTTTAGTGTCTCTTATGGTGAATTATGTATAAAACATCTGCAAGAGGCCAAGTCTGATTCCCCACTGCTTAATCCTGTTTTCTTAGATCTACAAATGGGTGCAAATGGCTCTGTGTCAAAATGACAGTATTTTACATTCATTTTTTAAACGGTCACCAGACTCTGGGTAGCGCAGCGTTGGGCTGGTAATATAGTACTTAACATTTTCACGTTGTCCTCAGATATTTTTTCATTTTTCTGTTTTTTTTGCAGAATCACCAATTCAGGGTTGTATTAAATTTTTATTCAAGTTGGGCAAAATCTGTAAGACCTGGTCTTTATTCTGGTCTTAATGTCAGCTAAGCTAGCAAACAATTTTCCTATGCATGGACTGACAAAAGGCCTCAAATTAGTGAATTTTCATTAAAGCTTCTCCCAAGTTCTGGTGAATAGTTTATAGGGACTGTGTCTGGAAGCTTTGTCATCCTTTAGGAGCCTGGGCAGACCTTTGTTTCAGAATCTCCTTTTTTTTTCTTAATATTGCCATTTGGCAATACCTCTACAGGGTGGGGAGGCAGGTTGTCTGCATGATGGTCCCTGACATGCTTGGGGAACACCAGCAGCTCAGCATCATTCCCTGGGCATGTCTTGTTACCCACGGCTGAAATGGTAGTGGAATTTTTTTGGGTGAGCGTCCCTGCCTGTGTGACAGGCTTAAATAGTGAAGGTTTCACTAGTGCACGAGTGATATTACCTGAATATATTGGTCTGTGCACTGCACAGGGTTAACTGCTGCGGCAGTGTGTCATGCGTGCACATCTGTCCTGGGCTGGGTACTCGGGCTGGTGTGGTTGGCACCAGCGTGGGATATTTCCACGTGTCTTGGCCTTGTGTCATGTAGACGTGCCCAGTGAGCGCCGAGGGGATAGCTCAGCATCTGGAAATGGGACAGGATGCCTTCTCTGTGTGAGACAGTTGTTTGCAGATGGGAGTGCCTGAAAGCATCTCCTGGAAACTGCTGCTCTTGCACCTCTGAAGCACAGAGGTGAAACCCAGAGGAAGGTGTCCTGGAGTGCGCCACAAATGGGAGCTTTAGCCCTTATTTCTCTGTTAAAAGTGCAGTGATCCTGCGCTTTCCTCTGTCACATCGAGCCCTTGGGGCGGTTGCAAGGAGATAGTCCAGCGGAGAGCTGGCGAGGGGGGAAGCTCTCACCTCTGTGCCCAAAGCCATGCCCCCAGCGTGTCCAACCATGCAGCCCATGGCAGAGGCAAGACCCTGAAGCCATGTAGGGGTCCTTATCAGCGCTCAGGGACTTCCGATGTGTGTGAAGTCCTTTGTGTGAAAGTATTTGCAGGATCAGGTTGCTGCACTGTAAGTGCCTTTGAGGTCTTTGCTGCATTATAGATTTTCCTCTGATGTCTCCCATGCAAATATTTAACCTGTCTGGTTCCTGAGAGCTACTAAGGCTGTTACACAGGTGGCAGGTTGTCTCTGCAGTCTTTCCTTTGTTCACACAGAGCCCTCCGTCCCGCTCCCCTTCCCACCCCAAAACTGAGGAGGGAGAAGTGCCACAGGGGACGTGGCACTTGGTGTATATTAAAATGTTGGCGCTTTGAGGGGCTTATGCCCTCCAAACCATGTCTTTTTTCCCTAGCTGCATCAGCTGGCAGAGTAAAAGATATGATGGTTAAATAAGGTTTAAAAGAAAACCTCATTTAGAGAGATGGCATTCTTAAAAGCCTGGGTCAAGACGGGGTGCGCTGCTCCCGGAGCAGTGCCCCTGCTCTAACGCTGGGCAGTTCTCTTGTTTGTGCAAATTGATGGCTTAAAAAAGAAAATACCTGGAGCCTGGATCTTGGAGCTGCTCTTACTCCACCTCCCCACGACCATCCCTTTTAATAATTTGACACACATATCCTATGTTCGCCCAAGCCAGACTCAATGAGCTAATCGCAATGGTATGTGGGGCAGAGCTCTGCCCTCCTGAGCGCCAGCCCTACTGGTTTCGGTAGTTACTCCTGATTTGCGCCTGAATAATTGGGAAGGGAATTGGATTGTATGGGTTATAACTATTTAAAATGGTACGGGTTGGAGGAATATACAAGTGTGCAAACCAAGCTTGAGGATGCAGCCTAGATTCCCTCACTTGTTCATAGCCCGCGGGTTTCATTAGACCCTCCAGACTTTACCTAATTTTGGCATTATTCCCTTGTCGTTATGTCATTAATGTGGAGTCAGGGTCGTTCTCCTCTATGTTGTGGTCATGTAAAGGATTCACGTGGTTTTGGTAGGGGGTCGGCTGTGTTTGAACAGGTTTCAACTATTTTAAGCACCCTTGGCCATGCTGGGGTTCACACTGGAAGATTCGGTCTTGTCAGAGAGTAAATTTTACTCTCCTGTCAGATGCACTATATGCTGTGAACGTTGGAAATGCATTTTGTCTTGGTTCATAGCATCAGCATTAATAAACGGGAAAGCCGCTCTCCATCACAGATGCTGTGGTCCCAGCCTCAGCGTGCCTGTTCATCCTTCCTCTTCGTTAACTGGAAGCTGTTGTAAGTGCTGAGAATGGTTTCCCTGACTTTGTAGTTGCATCAGAAAAAAAGTGCAATAAAAGCAACGAAATCTTGGTCCCCTCTGAGAGCTTTTCCCCCAGGAAATCTGGTTTAGCTGGCCTGCTTCAAGATGCTGGTGGGCAGCGTGAGCGGCTGTAGTTTCTTTTTCTCTGCAGCTCCTTTTGCAGGATTTACACCTGGAAAAAACCCAAAAGCAATGGTGGATAAACCTGAAGTATCCAGTCCTTCTGCACCTCTGTTGTGCTTTCGCCTTTATCTCTTCATTTATCTGAAACTGGCTGGCGCTCAGGCTTTTGTGATAGGTACATGTGAACCTCACACTTCTCGGGTGCCCTCTTTCTCCTTTCTTTCTCTGTGCTTTTCTGGCTCCCATCCTCCCACTCCCAGGAAATATTTGAAAGATAATTTGGCATATTTTCTGCCACCTTCACATATCTCCCTGACTTCATGTTTTCTTAGCTGGAAGATAGCTTTTCAACATATATATGTAATCCTTTTCACCTAGACATGTGAGGAATTCCAATCTCTTCCAGTGGGAGTTTTCAGGAAGGTTTAGGTTAAATGGGCCAATAAGGCAAAAGCATGTAGCAGAAGATCTCACCCTCTAAGGACATCTTTTCTCTTTAGCTTTTTTCCCCCGCCCCTGGAAAATGTATCAGAATATCTAGCTGTCAAAGAATTTAAACAATAATACCTGATCTGAAGGCTGGAGTGCAGGGCTTTTGAAAACAAAGATTGTAATCTCTCTGCGGTGTATCCAGGGACTGATGGAGCTGAAGTCAGGTGTCCTGCGCAGCAGACCGCTGTGGGGATGCTGCTCCAGCTTGGTGGGGCTTCCTGTACCCGTGGATTTTCCCTGGTGCTTTTCGCTGTGGCTCTAGCATCTTTATTGCAGAGACAATCGAGACAGCAAGCCGAGCTCAGCTTACATCTATTTAAATCTTGGTAGTGGTGACTGAGCTCTTCTCCTGCCGCATGAGGGGGGTGGGAGACCTCAGCAGCCCCTTCTGCTGGGCCAGCCTCCATCCCCCAGAAACTCGTGTTGCAGCAGTCAGGACTAGGATGTACCCCAGCTCATTTTAGCTGACTAGATGTGTTGTCCAAGGTCTCTGTCTCAGGTCCTGAGGGAATTTAAGGAGATGCCTGTTGTAAAAAAGGAGAATCAGCTGTAAGGGGTGCCTTAGGCTGGAAGTCAACCAGGTTATGAACCCAGCCCTAAAGCCGCACTGATCTCTCTTGGAGGAAAAGAGCTCAAGGATCCCTAGAAATAAGAGCATGTTTCCAACATCTTAAGACCCAGATTTTTCAGAAGTGGGTACCTATGGGTGGCCTTAGCCTGTACTTCGGCAGCTGGGATCACAGCGGGGAGCAGACAGCGTCTGCTGAACCTCCTTCTCTCTGCACCCCACTCCTAGTCGCTGGGTGGAGAATGGCCTCTGGGGCTCATAAGCCTCCTTGGGACACTGGGGTACGTATGCCGGTGCGTTTATTGGTACGGGTGTCACACGGGGTGCTTGCCCTTCTGCTGCTGCTCGGTCTGTGCTGTGGCACCATCCCGGGAGGGATCTCGGTGCCTGCATAACCTTTGCAGCCTGCAGGAAAGGTGACTTCCATTTAGTTCTAAATTATGACATTATTTTATTAGATCTTTAAACTTTATTTAAATTCTTTATTTAAAAAGGGGGAGGAAAGTATCATATTTTAATTAGTAGCGGTGTCAAAGGAGACCTAGATTAATTATTTGAAATCACTCCATCCAGATGGTTTTAATTTTCACAGCAGGGAACCGGCATCTTTTTAAGGTGATATTTTTCAAATTAAAATCAGCTTGGATATTACTCATACTGGCTGCGGAGCGAGGGGGTGGGGAACGCGAGCCGGCGTGCCCCATGTTTGTCCATCTGAGCACAGGCTGCTGGGGTGAGCTGCGCCAGAGCTGCTGGTTTGCCGACGGTCCGGCAGGACCAGGGAACGAGGCTCTCACGTTGGAGTGCTTTATAAACGTTAGCTCCTGCTTTGGCTGGCCAAACCCCATATCTGATATTCAGCGTTATTCTTAGCAGCACTGAGACTGGAATGGGCGGGGAATGCTTTGCAGCGTAGGCAGGAACTTGCCGTGGGCTGTTCTTGCCTGTGTGCAAGCTGTGGAGCCCTCGCTTGACCCCTTCGGTGGGTGGCCCTGGGTCCGTTTGCATGGGTGGGTTTGACACTGTAGATCTGTGGGCAACTCCTTGGCGCTCTGGGTGTTGGCCATGGTTCTTGGGCTAATCTTTGGGACGTCTGGGCTGGCTCCATGACCTTCCCTCATGTGTGGGCTGCTGCTCTCCCTGTCTGACATTGACCATTAGTCCTCTCTGATGCCCTTGTTCATTTGAGAGGAAGATCTTTCAGAGTCACCCCTTTAAAGACAGTCCTACCTCTGGCTATTCCCTGGTTTGTTAACGCTGCGTTGCATCTCAGCAGCCTCCCTGAACTTCTTGAAGCAGCGGACTTTCATTCACCAAGTTACATACCATGCTGGTCATCTTCCCCTTGAAGGTCCGTCTTTGACCCCGTGCCATCCTCCCCCATCCTGTCTTTACTCATCTGTGTATCCTCACTATGATGGGATATTTCTGGTCCACGTGGCCCTTCCTCGCAGACGTGTGGGGGTAGTCACTGCTTCGGTACCACCTTGGCAGGTGGGGCAGGAAAGCCTGCAGCACCCGGCTGTCGCTGGCAAGCGGCTCTCCATCACAGATACCCAACAACATGGTGCGTTTCCGAAAGACTTAGATAAATATCTGCATTTATGTGTGATTGCAAGTAATATTCTGCTGTAATACAGGCATTATCCCACTTGCTGTCAGAAAGAAGTTATTTAAATATCCCCCGTGATACCAGGTTTAACAAATATATCTAAATAAACGTAAACAGCTAGTAACTGGAAAACCCTGAACCTGCGTGTGTGACTGAGCTGCAAAGGGAACACTCTGCTTAGGGCCCGTGTGAGTTAAACGTCTGCGATATTTGCACTGCTGCAGAAGCCAAAAGCTGACTTTACAAGTGGGAAAAATATTAATGTGTTTAAATGAAACAAACTCCTATTTCTATCCCCATGGTAAATCCTTACAGCGAACATATTTGCTCTTAGAGGGTTTTAAAGTTTGAAATATGAATGCCAAAAAGAATGTGACTTTTTGCAGCACAGATCAAACATTCTCCAGAGTTTGGCAAAGGCCGTGTTTCTACGGTAAGGCTGGGGTCTTACAAGCGTGAGTATTTCCAGAGCAGGACCGTGGATTTGCACTTGCTGACACTTACACATTCTTGCATTGTGTTTCGACCATGTCTCCTTTCTCCCCCTCCGTATCAGAGATGGATCTGAACCAAAATGTCCAGTCTGCCTGTTCCTGCCTCTCCAGGGAAATTCCTGGAATCCAAATCTCGAGCATGACTGGAATTTGTGTTTAGATCAGGCACGGAATAAAACGCTGAATTTGGACGTAGCTACGCTTTTGAGGTGGTGGTGGCAAGCTGCACATCTGGGTGGCAGCGTGGCGGCTTCTGCAAGTACACTGGTGTCTGGGCAGGTGGTTTATGAAGAGGCAGCAGAAGTCTGTCCTCTGCCATGGCTCCTGGCCATGCTGCAGACCAGCTCTGGCCTCAATAAACGTGCGAGGCACTACGAGATCGGCCATATTTCTCCCAGCTGGAGCAGGAGTCACGGACCTGGGCTGCCAGAAAGCAATGGGTGACCTCCTGGGAACCTAGCTGGACACACAGCGGATGTCCGCAGGGTGGGCGCACATCAGAGCGAGCGAGCAGTGCCCAGTCTCTCCCCTGCCAGCTGCTGCGGTGATCTTCAGAAGATCACTGCGAGGTTTTGCACCACGAGTGTGTGGCCGGACCACTTCTGTGAAGTGTTTGAGAGCTGCTGACCGTGGGGAAAGGGTTTTCATTCTCCTTGTCCTAATCTTTTATTTGCGTGAGAACAAAATCCACGTCCTTACCCTCTTACCCCTCCTGCAGTGTGAAGGGGAGCATCTCGCTTTATATTGCTGATGGGGCGGTGGGGTTGTGCGGCCTGATGGAACACCACGTGTATATACGCATATCTGGCTTGAAGTCTGGAGCATCCGCACAGGAGCCAGTGGGGACGTGTCGGATCTGCACCTGCGGGCGAGCCTGGAGCTCAGCGCCGGGCGCTTCCTGGGTCGTTCCCTGGCAGGGCATCCCAGCACGGGGTGGTTCGGGTGCAGGTAATGGGACAACGCGCCCATTAGCTTTGCACGCTCTGAATTAATGGGACCGTATCGGTAAATGCCTTTTTTCTTCTTCTTTTACAAGCCCAGCTTCTAGTGGAAACAGACACTTTTGGCAGTCAAGTCCGGATCAAAGGGAAGGAGACAGACTTCTACCTTTGCATGAACAGGAAAGGCAAGCTAGTGGGGAAGGTAAGTGTTTCCTATTAATTCATTTGTAACATGAGTGTTACCTTTAGCAGCCTCCTCAAGGCTGTAATGATGTGTTCGGGCCTCGCCTGTCAGCCTCAAATGAAAAGCAGGACGGAGGGGACGTGGGGTTTGCGAGGCAGCCCGTGCCCGTCCGAGCCCTCCCCTGCCTCCGTAAAACCCAGCTCCGCAGCCAGCCCCGGGGTTCTCTGGCGATGCTTCGGATGCGGGTGGGTTTGTGCTTTGCCGTTGCGTTAAATCGCCGTGAGGTGTCATCGAGGCATCCCGCTGCTGTGACCACCTCCGCGGTAACTTGGTGACTTGATCTTTCTTTGGAGTGAAATTCAGAAATCCAAGGGCAAGCGGAGCCCGGTGCTGGGGAGGGAGGCAGCATCACGCTCCTTTCAGTGGTGAGCCAGGGCATGGTGTGGCAGAGCTAACGCTGGAATCCCAACATCGTACCGGGGCTGGGCCTCACAGTTCTAGCGTTACAGGAATATTTTATTACTTTGGATCCCCGCACAATGGAAGCATGTAACAAATTACAGCGCGTTCACCCATCTAGCTTAACTTCTTTGCTGAAGTCGTATTTTTTGTGTATTAACTTGTTTTTGTAACTTAGGCAGCTCTTCTGTGTTGTTGGCGAACCTAGGAGCTTGCTAACTGGGCAGGAGCTTGCTCAAAGCTAAAATATCACCAAAAAATAAATATAAAATAAAACATCTCAGCCCTCAAAGGCCCCCTCCTCCCCCGCCTGCACTTTGCACCACCAGGAATTAAAATCTGGCATCTTTGTGGCTGTGAAAAAGGGAAGCTGAGTTTTGTTTTGAATCAACACAGCGAAAGCCACACTCCCAAACAGAAACCAGAAACCAAATTGCTCCGATGAAACATTATTTACTTTTGTGGTCCCGAGAGTGACACTTGTGGGACAAGTGCCTTCCCGGGAGGATCCCTCCTGCCACTTCTGTTTTCCCCGCGAGCAGCGCAGATGCTCCTGGCGAGACTTAAGCCCAGCTCTTTTGCAGGCAGCCGCTAGCCGTGGCAGCCTGCCTGACCCGCTGCCGAGCTGCTTTGGCGAAGCAGGCAGCATCCAGGGCGCTGCTCGGAGTTGGTGGGGACTTGGAAATTGGTGCTCCGGGAGGACTGGACCAAAGCAGCTGGTTCTCTCTGCTTCCCGTGCCTCTGCAGTGCAATTACTGCTCTGTATGAGGCTCCATTTTTTTGATCTCGGACAAGAAAATACATTTTTTTTTACCAGCTTAGACCTCTCAGGACACGTACATGTGGATGCTTTTGAATACTGCACTGAACCCAAACCTGGCCCTGGGTATTTTATTTTTTTTCCCTTTAATTTTCCATCCTTTGAATGTGATAATGGCATTTTCCCCTGAAATGTTACAAGGATAATTTTGTTAATGTTTATGAGGTGCTGATACCACAGTAATGGCGACCTTAAGAAGCACTCAACTCAGATGGGGGAAAAGTGTGCAATCTTACCTTTTTCTTTAGCAGACCGTGCCGCCGGGTGGATGAGGGGTGGTACACTGTGCAACCCACATCCTTTCCTGGTCTGCGCCGAGTGTCCGGGAGCGTCCTGGCAAAGTCAGAGGCTGTTTTTCAAAATGTGCAGTGTATTTTGGCAAGATTCATCCCTTGATTTGGCCCATTGGGTACCAAGGCAGGACAGTTCTTCAGCTTGTTACCTTCCACACAGCGTAAAGCTTTTGGTTTTTCTTTTCTTGATGTGCTTTTCGTAACGTTAAGTTGGCAAATGGTTTGTTATAAAAAAAATAATAAATCTATTCTTGTAAATATGAGCCTTCCCACCCCAGACTGCTGACAAGTTCATAAACCAGCCGACCTGAGCAGGAGGGGGTACGGAGCATGGCGCTTGGAAGGAAAATGTTCCAGACGCGTTGCCCATATTAACAGCTTCTCATGAGCAAAAAAAAAAAAAAAGAAAATAATAGCATGTCTTCTTGATACCAAAGAGTGTGGTTTTAATTAGTATCATAGTTTCAGCTCTTTTTGTGGCAAGAGTTTGAGGGAATGCTTTTTAGCCCGAATGCTCTAAACAGCTAGTAAACCCCAAGGAAAACATCAGATAAAAGTTACGCCTGGGCTTATACAAATATTTAAGTTCAGTCTGGGGGTGGAGGGGAATGAAACCCATAAACTGATTGTTTCACGGTCGCCCCGGTATGTTCATTTGGCAAGAGAGGAGCCATGGGACCAAACCGGGTCTTTTGCTCTGCTCATTTCCTATTGCCTTACACTGCATAATCCCTAACAATACCAGCATATGCCATCTGGCTTTGTTCTCCTCCTCAGTCAGCAGTTTTGGATCCCCCCCAGTTGAAAACCTGCTTTGAATTTAGTCCTTTTTGTTTCCCATAATCACCTACAAAGGGTATTACAGACCAGAGCAGGTTGTTGTTGTTCTCAGCTGGAACTGGCGATGCATGCCCGAGCTCCGGAGCTGGGGCTTGCTCCCCACCTTGGAGCCGATTGTGTTGCAGTCCAACAGACAAACCCACCGGGCTCAGAAGAGCAGCTTTTGCATCTTTTTATTTATTTTTCAGAAACTGCACCTACGCTAGCTTTTCTGAGCAGAGGCCATCTGATGGAGCTTTCTCAGGAGCCCCAAACCTTGTGGTTTCCTCCTTGCTTGGTTGTTACCCCATGTGTGTTCATGGCCAACGTTGCCCAAAGGGCTCAGAGGTGTTTTGGGCAGGCTTCTAACTTTATTTATTGTCACAGCATGCCAACTGCTGAGGTCACTGAGGCTCTATGTGCTGCTTACAAAAACTGGAGATAGGGCAGGTCGCGTACAGGGAGTAACTTTTCTGTTAAAGGCGACCGGCACCAGGGGAAAACAATTTGGGTTGTGTTTCTTCATTGATTCTTGGTGTTATGTTGAAGAAGGTCCAAGAAAGATTGCATTTTATTTTTTCCTTCTGACCATATCTTTTTTTGCCTGTGGGTTTTTGTTGCCTCTTGTGTATGCATAGATGGAAATTGTAGGTCCTGGGTTTTCTGATTTTGCTGAAGTTTTTTATGGACCACTGAACTTTTTGGTGGGGTTGTATTACTCAAAGAAAGATTAAAATAGGAGAACTCAGAATAGGAATACTAGGTGCTTTTCATAAAAACTTTTTGTGAAATTTTTGTTACTGTTTATTTGTCTCAGGCTTCTTATAAATACAGGGAGGGACGGGAACTCTGAAAGGTTCAGCTCTCCTTCTAGGGAAAGGCATGATGTGACTTGCCCACTTGGACAACGCACGGTGAGACTGGTCACCTTGAACGCAAAAACTCTGAATAGTTGCAATAATTCAGTGCTAGGGGAAAAGAGGAGCTAATGGTCTCTTTGGAGGAGCTTTGCATTTCTTTGTGGTTCTCCTGGTGAGTCCTCGTGGTTTTCCTTTCTGCCCCAGCGTCTCTTATCTCATGCATTGAGATAAGGAGGACTTCATGTTCGTAAAAAGACTGTCAAAGATGAGTCTTCTCAGCAAGGAATAGCAGCCAGGGGTGTGAGCAGGTGGCTGTTAATGAGCTTGGCCCCCTCTAACTGCTCTTGCTGAGCCTGGCCTTACAGCAAATTCATGCTAGCTAGAATTGCAGGACGCTGCGGGGGTTTCCTTTCCCTGCACCACCCCATCCCCTCCGCAGGAGAGCGAGGTCAGTGATCTCTGTGAAGCTTAAACTGGATCTGTCGGCACCGTTACAAGATGACCAAAGCCCTGCCCCTTCCTTTAGGCACTGCTAGGGCTAGTGGGTGCTGCGCAGAGATCAGAGCATCCCCTAATCCCTGTTCCCAGGGAACTTCCTGGGGTCTCTCCCAGCCACCCGTGGGATCACACAGTCTGGTCAGCACTAGCGCTCAGGTTACAGCAGGTATCTGTAACGGGGAGTGTTTTGCAGGCCCAGCTATAAAGGGAGGGAAGAGAATAGTCCTGGTTTTTTGGACTGACCCAGGGGCAGAGGAGAATGGTCCTTGGCTTCCCACAAAGCTGCCAAGGGGGAGGAGAGGCTGGCTATTGCAGACCAGAGCAAGGGAGACCTCAGTTTTCAGAGCAAGATACAGAAGCAGGGAAGGTAAGTAATGACTGGAAGGAACTCAGAAGATTTGAGAAGAATGGGGAAAGAGCTAAGCACATCTTTGATTCGATCGAGAAATTTCTTCAGAAGATGTTCCAAGCAATCCCACGAATGTTCTCTCATGGCAATAGGTGGATTACATCTTTTGCAGATCCAGTAGCAATATTGTTCCCTGTTGGTTCTGTTGGTTTCATTTTGAGAAAAAGCTCCATCTCTCAGTGCATTAAAAGTCATTCCTTGAACTCCTCCAGGGAGGAGAAGCAGGTGGTGGGTACTGAAGCCATCTCCTCAGGGTGGGATGGGCCTCAGAGTTGGTTGTGTGCTGAGCTCCTGCGTGATGGTCCTCCACATAACATGGCTGTAACATTGACACTGCGTGTCTGCAGGAAAATCCTGCGCTGCTGTGAATGGGGGTGAGTCCTTCTGACGTAGGATGTGGCTACAGAGAAAACGTCAGAAATAGGGGCAGAGTTAGAAAAGCGATAGATGGAATGGGGTCTATCACAGGGGGTGTGCCACCACAGAAAGTGAGAGCAGTGAAATTGTATCCCAAGAAGTCTCTGCTCATTGCATCACTTCAGCTCCTAAGAATTCAAGCTTGAGAGCATGCGATGCGATAAAATAGGTGATTTCCCAGTAAATCCACATGCTGATTTGCACCATCCCTCTCTGGGTTTTCTTTCAAAAGTCCTCAGTGAGCTGGTATATACACGGACTCTCAGAAAATCTTTATAATGTCTAAGTATTATTTTTTAAAAAGCATTTTAATTACTTTAGTTCTATTTCTCCTTTCTCTGTGCTTAATGTGGGGGGAAAAAAGCTGTTGATTGCAAAAGCCCTTTCAAGGTGGGAACAAAAAGCCATTTGGGGTGGCTGAGGCATTGCTTCAGCTCAATGACGGGTAACTCCGGCCCTTTCTGGGGACAGCTCTACTGACGCCACGTCCGTAGCGCTGAAGCCCTCCCGATGCTCACAAAGCACAGGCGAGCAGTGCTGAGCTTGTGCTCTTGTGCACGGTCCAGCTCTTGAAGAAAAGCTCTGCCAGCCGGACCGTGGCCGTGCCAGTGGCACATCACCTGCGCCAGGGGGCTGGAGGTGGCATGGCTCTGCTGGCCACCGTCACCTCTCCACCCCTGACCAGCACTGCTGTGGTGATACCGCTTACAGTGTAGACCTGCCTCTGAGACGTAAGATTTTCTTCTGGTGTAATAACTGCTTTCCAAGCCAATATATTTCTTAATGTTACCAGAAAGTTGCTAATACCATATGGCAAGGCGCTCTGTATTTTTGCAGGACAACAAACAAATTGTTGCTAGATGCCAGACTGCTCTGGCAGAGCTTTATCACTGATGCCTGCCAGCAGTAGCCTTTAGGGGATAGTAATAATTTGGGGTTGTTTACATTACAGCTTTAAAATAGGGGTTTTCTTGAAGCATGTGTGTGTTTAGTCAGGAAAGTTGGCTAAAAAAACTCTGACGGCATCAAAGACTGAAGGCGCTCGCTACGGCCCATGCATGTGGTCTTGGCCCTTTATAATGCCTCTGGCCGTACAGGAGAAGCAGCATGTTGTGTTACAGGAGCTCCAGGTGGTTCAGTGGGAACCACCCCTTGTAGGACAAGGAGACTTACCTGGATAGGGAACACCAGGTGGGTTCTCCAAAGCCTTAGCAGTGTATCTGGAGCAGCTTTGTCATCAGTTGACTTTGGTCAAGGCTGAGGTTGAGCTTTCTTGAAAAGCCACCTTTGAAACACCCATGGTGGGACACCAGAGCCTTGCTGTAAAGCCAGAGGTCTGTGTTAGCCTGAGACAAGGAGACTCAGGAATGAGCTCTGAGCCTGATGCCCTCCGTGTGCCCAAGTCCTACATGGCATTTGGCCATGAGTATTCCCCAGTGCCTGCCTGCGCCAGGGTCTGTCCCGGCAGTCAAATGTGCTGCAAAGATGTTGGGAGGTGGCAAGGGCAGAGGGGCACTCAGAGATTTGCAGTGTGGTACTTCCATGCAGTAGATGAGGTGTTTGCACTCCTCAGCTTGTACATTTAAAACCACGCCTAACTGCATCTTGGATTTGAGGCAGAACTCTGAGTTTCACAGGGTTTTGATGTTTATCCAGAATTTTTCCCGGAGTTGCAAAGTATTTGGGTTGTTTGAAAGGGGCTTGTAAAACCTAACAATTTCTGGGGCTGAATGCTGAATTTGCAACAAAAACACGAGCAGAATTAGTGGGGTGTCGGGTTTAATAGCGTGCGTTTTGCGGATCTCTCCGTGACACGTTCAGCCGTAAACTATTCTGACTTGGCATCTCACGTGAAAGCAAAACTTGACATGGCTTTTGCTGGATTTTGCTCAGATCTCAGTTTGGACTGTAGGCTGGTTCTTCATCTAGGGTGGGACTAGTCCTCTTTTAAAGTGAACTGTTCCCAGGCTTTCGCTCCCCTGTGAGTTTGAGTTTAAGTCATCTAAATAAACAGCTTCAATGGAACCTGGAGCCAAGCAACCTTGGACCCTATCATACTTTGAACAGGGACCTGGTCTGAGAGCAACCTCAAGTGTCTGAAAATCTTGAATCAGGGCCTGCAGGATTACAAAGGTCTTAAAAGCAATGAGGTGGCAAAACCAGTTTTCTTTCAGTTGAGCCATTAGAATCTTCTGCATTTGCCTAATCTGGCTTTTCCCTGCAACCAGTGTAAAAAAAATTGAATTATTCTGAAAACTTAGAAGCTGAGATTCTCATGAAATTAGAAGCAGAAGCTAAAATCAGCAATCGCCCTCCCCCCCAAATCATGAAGCTTTTGGTAACACTGCAACCTTTCACAGCTGCTCCTTTCCCCTTTGTTGGGCTACCTGAAGGACCACATAAACTTTTGGGGATGCTGGTGCAATTTGTATCGTCTGGTTCATTTGTCACATCTTTACAGTGCTGGGAATGTGTCAGAAGAACTCCCCAAGGAGGGGTTGCTAGATGTTGCGGTAAGGATGGTGTTACCACACGGTCTCGGGGTATGTGGATGCAATAGTAGGTCATGTTACTTCTCAGTAGGTGTAATGTGCTGAGAGCTGGCCGGACCCCGTCGCGCACCGTCGCAGAGGGGGTTCGGTGGCTCTGCCCTCCATGGTGAAGCTGTAGGCAGCGCAGGGCTGGGGTGTCGCAGCCTGAGGTGGGTACGGTTGTGTTGGGTTTGCACACCCGGCGAGCAGGAGACCCGCTGGAGCAGCTCCTGTCCTTGAGCAGAGGCAGCCAAGTGTTACCCGGCTTTTCCAGAAGTCCTTGCTCGGAATGGCACAACCGTGGAATGATCCCCAAGAAGCCGTTGACTGTTGAGCCCAGTGAAACTACTGTCCAGTGTTTATTGCACTGAGGCTGCCTTGGCACAAAAGCGGATAGGCTCCGGTGGTTCCTTCGAAGTGGTAGGAGTTTGTGTGAGCTCACTGGACCTTTGCAGCGTTAATATTTGCTGTGAGCAATGGGCCTTGTCCTGGTTCTGTATGTGTGACGGTTTCTTTGCAGCAGTGTTTTGCACAGAAGTTTCTCTGGAGGGGGGGAGCAGAGGGGAAAAAATGACATGAATGTGGGTAATGGATTTTGTGGAAGAAGTTTAGATGTTTTGTGGTGGTGTGGGATAGCAGGCGGCTGATCTCGGTGTTGCAGGGAGTGTGGAGGTCGTTTTGAAGCTCCATATGTTCAGAACAGGGAGAGCAGTTTGGTGGCTACTGAACACCGAACGGCCTCAAAGCTTGGGAGGAGAGATGGGAACCGGGATCACTGGGGAGCACTGGCCGTGCTTGAGCTCACACAGTGCACGAGAAGTTGAGGAGGTGGAAGAAACGTGCTGTATGGAGAAGACCCCTTTATTTCCCAAACAGTTAGGAACTGCATCAGTTCTGAAGGGACCGTGGCCTGAGGCAGGGGGGTGTGTGCGTGTGAGCTTGATGCCGAGCCCTGGAGGCTGGCTGAGCCAGAACACTGTCTCCCCATACATGGGGAGAGAGGCTTATGCCACCACGCAGGCGATTTACCGACGTCTTCCCTTTGCCCATGCGTTGTTGGTGCTGTGTGGACACTTTACCTGCACGGTCTGATGGATTTAGGCCACGGGTTTCCTAAGTTGAGCATGTCATTAAGCACATTTAAGACCACGCTGTGCTGCTGAGGTTGGACTCGTGTTTAGCTGCTTTGCCAGGCAGAACATTGAGTGTTTGTTGGACATAACCTAATATCTTACAAGACTAATGTGAATATTTACGACCTATGCCAAGTTCTCCTGTGCTACCACCAGTTCTTGTGATCTTCTAAGCGCTGAGGGAGGCTGACCCTCTCAGGCTGAGCAAGGGAAGGAGGTTTTGCTTTAACCAGACTGTGGATCGAGGAGCTGTGAATCCTGTGAGCCGGGCTTCCTCGGGTGGTGGCAGGAACATCCAAGATGGGACTGATGCTTAATCCATCATTTCACGGGCCAGGCTGGGTGGTCAAGAGGTCTCTGTAGTCACATTTTAGCCATATATGAACAGCTCCAATTAACTGAAGCTTCTCAGCACAGCCACAATGCTTTAAGTGTTTGCTGTAAAATAAAGCAGAAGGCCTTTTATTTTAAAAAATAAATTTCCTCATGATATTAGTTTTATGCTAGGGAGTCACAGTGGCCCAGCTGAGGATTTGAGCGCTGGATTTATCTCTGGGCTGTGTCTGGTCACCAGAGAACTGCGTAACAGGGTTATGGGTTTTGTGTGATTCCTCTTTAGCAAACTTCAATTGGAAATTCTTAAAAAGCACCAACTCTATCTCTTGGATTGGAGTTTTTACAGAGTCAAGGTTCTCATTACAGACCAAGCTTGACCTCTAAAGCTTTCTCTTACCCCGTGTCTGGAAGCTGTACATCCCCTTCCAGGAAAAAAAAATGCTGCCTTCTTGAAAGCTACGTGACAATTTAATTTAATCCTTTCTCTGTTCAAGGAGCAGGTGTCACCATAAAGCTGCTAACATCCTGTCCCCTGTGCTTCTTGGTGGCTGCAGCTGCGTGTCGTGTTGGAATATTTCAGTTCCCCGAGGTGAAATGTTAATTAAAATTATTGAGAGGGGATTCCTGAGCCCTGGTCACGCCTCCCCCATTTTGGGTAGAGAGGGTGTGCTGTATGCGTCTTCTGCTGCCACTTGTATCAAGATGTTTAATTGCTTTCCTCAGAGCATCTTATCTCCCAACTGCAATTATGGTTGGTCCTGAGCATCTCGAAGATGAGGGTGGTGTTTCTTCTCAATGATCCTTTGCAGATACGCCGATGTATTTAACTTGCAGCAAGCAAAGCAGTGCAGCCTGGTCTTCCTCAGCTGGAAGCAGCTGAGATGGACATACAGGTGGATCCTGCTCTTGAAGGACTGTTTCTACTTGACTCTTAATTCATTTTTGGAGATTAAATGAGAATGGAGGCTAATTTTGGAGTGGAGAATAAAATCTGTGCTGCAGCAGCAGCACAAGATAGTCCATTTGATACGGCCATTACCATACATTTAAGGTCAAAGGGAAGTAGATCTTACTTAAATATATTTTTGCTCTTGATGTTTTCTTACAATGTCTTTTGGGTACGTAAATATATTAGGCTTTCCTAAAGGAGGACAGGTCTCAAAAGCCTTGCACTTGTTGTATACAGAAGGAAGTTTGTCATTCACAGGCTGGAACGATTCTTGATGATAATTTTTTATGGATGGCACTTGAATTGATCATAGATTTCTCTTTCTTCTTAGTAATATAATTTGACATGAAGAGAATTAATGCCATGCTGCAGACAATCAATGGCCTTTCTTGGTCCTAAATTCCACTGATTTAAACTCGCCCTAGGGAAACTGGTGTCACTACCAGAATGTCAGGCGCATGAGATTGTGCTCGTTTGAAATGATCACTTAAAAAGTCAGGGCATATGTTTATTTATTGTGTATAAACCTGGGGTTTGCCAGACCTGGTGCGGGATCCGCAACTGTTACAGTCCCGTGTTCTTGCTCCACTCATGATCTAGACCTGATGTTTTAAACAATTACTTTTTTTAATTTTCCTATGGTGGCATAGGTCCCTATGTAGTGCCTCCAAGCCTACACAAAACAAGCTGCTGCTCTTAGTGGGCTTTTATAGAAAGTTCAGGATGAGCCTGTGGGTCTCGGTGGAGGCTGAAAAGACCTGCTCTAAAGGAAACACAGCGAACCCCGGCAGTGCGTTTAACCAACAAGGTGTGCCTGTATGGATGGGTAAAAATGCCCTCGCAGCTCTTAGCACTTAGAAGCAAACATGCAACTGGATCAGGTAGGTGCAGGCGATGGCAGATGTCTTAGAGCTGCTCAGATGTCATGTCTGAAACCCGCCTTTGGTTTCAGATCTCCTGAAGCAGTGCCTTCCTATTGCGGGAACCTGCAGTTTTGACTTAAATTAGATTTTACTAATTTTTCTATTGGTTTCATAATTTTAATTTAAAAAGTGGTCGACATTTCTAATCATTAATAGTAAGTACACATGGTTGTCTGAGATGCGGTTAGGAATTTCTATAACCATAGCGCATCTTTCCAGATGAAGCCGGCCTAGTTTGCTCTAATTACAGACACGTGCCGTCCTGCCCCACTGTTGGCAGCAAATGTGCCCGTGATGGAGGGAGCAGGTTAGGGGGCATGTCCTGGCATAGCCTCAGCCTTGCTTGGTTCATCCCTACAAATACCCCTTCCATCTCTGTATCCTGCTGTTCATCCTGTGATGCTCCCAGGGCAGTGTGAGGTTTGCTGACCAGATATTAGTTAGCAAAGTGGAATTTTTGAATGAAAGGTAGAAGGAAAGAAAAAATTTAAACCTTTCTCTTTCTTGGTTCTTGCAGCTTATCCTGCGTCGAGCACAAATGGGGACAGGGCTCTGCGAAGCCTGTAGGTCCCACCCACGCGTGCAAGACCGTGCCCGTTTTTGCACGCTCTCAGGAGAGACAGAATGTACCCCCAGTGCATACAGGCAGGTGGGGGCAAAAATGGGCAACGCTACTTTGACACCGGGCCTCTGGAGATGTACGCTCTCTTTGGAGAATCTCCTCCGCATGGGTTTTGTATTACTTCCCCTGCCTTGCGAATGCACTTAGATGTCCTGTATACATAATTAACCTCTCTGCTGCACTGGCAGACACTTTTATTGAACTGCCCATCACGACTCCTAAGTATTTTCCTCGGAGGATTGTGCAGGTTCAGAGGCCAGAGAGCTGGAGGAAGCGCGCCCGAAGCTGAGTAACTCTTGGCAGTTATAGATGCAGCTTCCCTGATTTTCTAGGAGCAAGAATGTGCATTTGGGTCAAGAGGTGTCTCTGTGGTGAGGGATGCCTTGCCATAAATCCAGCATGCTGAGCATCAGGATGCTCATGATGGATCTGTCCTGATAATGCCTATAAAGTGCAGGAGGATGGCTGGGCCCAGCCTTCCAGCAACCAGAGCACTCAGATTTGCCGTGCTGCGAGGGGGTGGTATTTCCCGCAGCACTGCTGGATCTGGCTGCGGCCGTACCCACCGCGTTGTCACACTTTCTGACCTACCTTTGGAGGGTGTATGTGCGAAGGGGGAGAGCTGGCAATGCTAAAAGCTGTGACATTAACACGGCTCCTGCCTTACCTTCTTTCACTCGGGGTTTTCCAAGCCATGCGGAGTGAGTCTGAGCTCTCACTCTTGAGCTGAGCTGGGGCAAAACCACGGAGAAGTAATACACTTCCTGAGAACCATGTCACTAGGTACGTGCTGTGCACAAGCTCTGTGGCTTTATGGGGTGTGTCAGTGATGCTGAGTGCACCAGCCCATGGTCCTCAGCTGGGGATGCTTCTGGAGTGGCTTACTGGACCTGCTGAGCCACACATTTCCTGAAAACCCAAGCCCTCCGTGCTGTTGCTGCTCCGAAATTTAGGAAATAGAGGGCAGGATTTCTTCCGTACAACGCAGCATGTGAATCGAACAGTGCCAGCGTTTGAGGGGAATTTTTAGCAAGCCTTTGAAATAATTGCTGAGCTCAGTGGGCGTACCTCATGCCGGGGGGTGGCGTGAGATCCAGCACGGTGGGGTACCACTGCTCGGGAACCCGCTCTGTCTGCCGAGGGGGAGGGAGGGATGCAGAAAGGGCCCATTTTCAGGGCTTTTCCTTGCAAAAAACGCCTAGGCGCGCACGCCTCTTGGAAACCTTTTGCTTGAGCGCTAGCTTTCCCCCCTCCAGGATTTTTAGGAAGAGGGGGCTCGCTTTCCTTGCAGAGGGGAGTGATCCCACTTGCACAGAGAGCTTGTATCTCCACAATTTGACTGAGCCGGGGGGGCTGAACTTGCAGAGAGGTGATAATTACACAGGAGAGTCATCCCTGTCCTACTTGAAAGGTTGCGACTCGCCGTGCCCTGCGCCGTGCTGGCGTTCCTGGGCCGTCGCAGTGGTTTGGTGTTAGTTATTATTTGCAGCACATCACCGGTGCAGGAGTTCAGTCGCCTTACCCAGGGAGCTTCTAATTGCAGCGTCGTTTGAGGAGGGGGCGGGGTGGGGGGGAAGTGTTTTACCATAAGCTTAGCTAGCAACAGCTTAACACAGCATCGCTCGTAGGGCTTAATTCGTGCCCCATCTTTGCAAACAGAGAAACCATTCAGTCTTGGAGGCATCTCTCCCCGCACCGTGGCGTTACCCGAGCCGCTTGCGTGAGCTTATTGTTACCGTAACGGCCGAGTGAAGTTTGGATTTGCCGGTGCCCACTGAGCCAGATTTGTGAAGCGTAGATGAGAAAACCTGCCCTGGCCTCCCGTCCCCATAAAAAGCTGCTCAGGTGGCTTAGCGTGGCAGGCTCACAGGGAGAAGGCGGCGGCTGCACCTGCTAATGCTTTGGCGCAGGCTGGTGGCACAGAGGCTGCCGCCAGTTCCCCCTGAGCAGCAAGCTGTTAGTGGCAGTAATGCCTCGCTCGGAGGAGCGCTCCTGCTACGACAACAAAGAGCCCTTTGATCCTTTCCATTTGGAGAACTTAAAACGAGAAAGCCAAACTACAATAAGACCAAGTTGGGTCATAAAAAGGAGAGCAGGAGCACCAAAGCGCTCCGGAGTGTAATTGTAGAAGCAGCAAATGCTTTGGCACTTAATTCTGCTTTAGTGTCAGTTCAACGTGTTTCGTGTTTAATACTGGAGAGCCTGTCACCAAATGCTCTGCACAAACAATCCGGCGCTGCTCCTCGGTAAGCTTGGGGCGCTCGGAGAGCCCCTGGCTCTGGCACAGCTCCTTCAGCTCCGCTGCCTTCAGCTGCGCACCGGATGGAATTGGCGACAGCCCCACGCTCCAGATAGCCCTTTCCGCAGCGGGAGCCTTGGGCGGCCACTGCTGCTCTAACCCTGCTTGGTAAAGGGACTGGGACCACTCAGGTCCACCGCCTGGGCACTGGGCAGCAGCTGGCGGTGTCTGGGGCTGCTCCCCCTCCCCAGCCATTACCCACCGGAGATGCTCTGCCGGAGCCAGTGCTTTGTGCTGCCTGGGCTTTACCGGCACGGCTGTGCTTTGCCTCACCTCTGCACAGACCTGGGTGATGCCCGAGGGGTTTCTGTGGAAGGTGGTGTTTAGATCAGGCATTTTATAAGATGTCTATCAGAAATCTGGCTAACAGCTACTGCATCTTCCCATGGCTATTAGGGGCGTGTTTAAACAAAAAATGCTCTGAATTATTTCTGTGCAAGGAACTGAGCTGCAAGTTGTTACCTCTGCGGCCTCACTGCATGGCCAGGCAGCAGCTCCTGGGAGCAAAATCAGTGATTTGGGGGTGGCTCGTCACAGGTACAAGGAGGTGGCGACTTGGAGAGCCCGTGCTTTTCACAGGAGCAGAGTTGTGCCACGGCGACAGCTCTCACCCTGCTCCGAGCTTGACTGGAGGCGTTGCCTGTGGGACGATGGTGAGCAAGAGTGGGAGCAGCTCGTTCCCTCGACACTTGTGGGACCCCCCCGGGGCCACGAAGCCCTTGCTCCTGCCCCGCTCTGCAGGGCTGATGGGGATGCGGGACTGGGTGAGGGTCCACCCCCATCGAGTGCCAGTGCCATTGCAGCGGGCCAGGCGGTTCCTGCACAGCTCCGAGGCTTTCAAGAGCTCTGTTTTAAAGAATAAGTTCAAAACATAAACCTCCATGTTTTGAATGGTGAGCACTCTGCAAGGTGCATCCTGACAGCGAAGTATGTATGAAATGCGGCTTGGCAGCATCTCCCGGCTGACGTCAGCAGCAGAGGGTGCAGCCCCGTATTGGCGGCAAGCGTTTGCACCAGGAGCCCCTGGAGAAGGGCAAGCAGGCAGCTGGAGTGGGGAGTGATGCTTGGCCAAAGCCGTCTCCCTTTTTTCTTCCATCTTCCTCTCTCTGGAGGCATGATGGGGTGGGTGACAGACGCAATGAGCGTTTTGCTGTGATTTAAATAGGGACATGATTAGACCTTAGGTTATGGGCACCTGGTGAAAACAAGGTGATGCTTTAAAATGCTTGAAAATGCTTATAAATTGCTTTTTCCCCTAATAGATTACCACGGGTCCAGCTCTCCATGGTGTAGGTAACGTGTGCGAGTGATATATTCTATTGGGGATTGTAACAGATGCTGTGTAAAATCATGTTGAAAGTATTTGAAAATCATTTGTCTGTCTCTGGCGTGTCTTAGCGCGTACAGGAATGCGGTGTTTGGGGAAGCGAGCTCCTTATCCTGATTTATCTTGAGGTGCTTGTAAATGTTACTGTAATTTCATGGTATCAAATCATTTAGCTCTTCCTCTTCCAGAACGAAGTTATTTTATCTCGTGCACCTTGTTTACTTCAAATTAGCCCTGAGGTTGGCCTGAAGTTGCACCTTGTTATTCCTCCACCCTCGTCTCCGTCTTAGGCTCTGTCGGCAAATTTGAAGGTATAAGTAAATACTTTTTTGTTATTAATAGAATAACTTCCCCCTCCTACACACACGTTTTCTTTTCATTCCAGTCTTCGTTTTCCATGAGAAACTCACATTGCAGTACTAGCGGAAACCTCCCAAATTGCATGAAAACGCCTTAATTCTCCTAGCAACAAGGTCAGGGCTCAAATCCAGGACCTTTCCGTGAGTGTGGGGGAAACGGCCCTTCCAATTACCTGCTCCCCCTGCGGTACGGATCCGGTCGGTTCATCAGCACCTGGGTTTGGGTGGATTTGAAGCTCAGCCATGGTATTGTTTAAAAATTCTCCATTCATTGGGGAAAGGTTTGTAGTGGGCTGAGCCCTGAGAAACCTGGGGCTGGTTTTTATGGCTTCCCATTGAAACCTGGTGGAACCCCGTGGTGTTGACTGATTTCCCCCTTCCTCACTCATGTGGCTTTGATCAAACCCAGGGCTCGGAGAACGACCCCCCCAGGAACTGGAACCGCTGAGCTTTGCCCAGTTCTGCCGTTCATTAAAGTGTTTGTGAGCTTCCAACTGTAGATGATAAAATTAGGACCTTTGTGCCTAGCCCAGTATGGAGATTGCGGGTCCTGTGGCAGTGCTGGCTTTGCCCTTGCACACACAGGGAACGCGGACCCCGGATTAGCACATCTGATGCAAGTTGCCGTGATCTCCCTGCCCTCTTAATGGGACCTACCTGTGGTAATTAAACCCTTTAGGCAGGATGGTGTGTTAATGATTTTAGGGTAAACATCGCATATTGTTGCACCGATTGAACTGAAGCTCTGCTAAAGGTATTAAGCTGGGGAGGGGTGGTAGGTCCTGGAGGCTGGCAGTGGTGAAGCTTTTCCCTTGTTGTTGCCTGCGTGACTCCAGCTTGGGTTGTCGTGCCTGACGGTTCCCATCTCACAGCTCTGTCTGTAGCTCGTACGCAGTTATTTGGGGATCAGGGGTTTGGGGAAGCCAGGGCCAGCTCAGCCCAGGGGTTGTTCCTCCTGTCCTGCAATATCGTTGCACTTCCAAAAACCTCACCAAACCCTGCGGTGATTGTGCAGGACTTCTTAGAATGGCTTTTAGGAAAGAGCAGGCTGACCTGGCCCTGGGGGAGGGGTGCTAAGCGTGCGGGGGTGGGCTCCTCACCGCAGCCGTCGTGCCCAGTGGAGCCCCTGAGCAGAGCCGCTGCAGCCTGGGACCCACCATCGCTGTGGGTGCTGTGCTGGTCACGCTGCTGTGGCTTTCCTGTCCGCCTGGGGATGGGACAGGGGAAATGGCTGCAGACTGAGAGGGTCTGATACTGCTTAGTTTGTGCAGAGGGAGTTTAATAGTCAGTGTAGCAGTAAGCATAGGCCAGCAGTACTAAAAACTCATTGTTTGACTTCGGGGGGGGGTTGGCTTGGGCTAATACTGTGATGGAAGCCCTTCCTTTGGCTTTGCTGACCATTGGATTAAGGAGATGCGGGGGAATCTCTGCTCCACCACCATCCTCCAGGGCCGTCAGGGGGACAGCCTGCCTCCCCATGGGCTGCCCCACGGGCCGCAGGGGAATCTCTGCTCCCCATCCCCCCTCCCTGGGCTGCAGGGGGACAGCCTGCCTCCCCAGGGGCTGCCCCACGGGCCGCAGGGGAACCTCTGCTCCCCATCACCCCTCCCTGGGCTGCAGGGGGACAGCCTGCCTCCCCAGGGGCTGCCCCACGGGCCGCAGAGGAATCTCTGCTCCCCATGACCCCTCCCTGGGCTGCAGGGGGACAGCCTGCCTCCCCAGGGGCTGCCCCACGGGCCGCAGGGGAACCTCTGCTCCCCATCACCCCTCCCTGGGCTGCAGGGGGACAGCCTGCCTCCCCAGGGGCTGCCCCACAGGCATCTCTGCTCCGGCGCCTGGAGCATCTCCTGCCCCTCCTTCTGCACTGCCCTGGGTGGCTGCAGAGTTGTTCCTCTCACATCTCAGCCCCCTCTCTGGCTGCTGCTGCGCAGCAACTTTTTCCTTTTCTCAACTATGTTATCCCAGAGGTGCTACCACTGTCGTGTCTTGAACCAGCGAGCGGTTGGGGAGCTAGCAGCCCATGGTGGTGGTGAGCTAGCAGCCCGTGGTGGTGGTGAGCTAGCAGCCCGTGGTGGTGACGGGGAGGCGGGTTTGCACGAGGCTGCAGTGGGAGAGGAGGGCAGGCGTTTTGCTGCAGGGTGGTTGGGGAGCATTACTCATGCTCAGGAGCTTCTGACCTCCAGTTCTGTGTTGGATCCTAGCCCCCTCTGCAAGGAAGAATGTTATTCAGGGACATGGTTTCCTAAGCCAGGTCCTAGAGCTTTGGGTGGCTGCTTTTAGGCTGAGATTGAAAGGTGGGGAAAGGCGAAGGACCATGACCTCTCTGCCACCAGAAACAAAACACTCTTCCAAGCAAAAAACAACCCTGGGAGTGCAGAGCTATAAAGTTGGACACTTGCATCCACTCCTCTGCCTGGGGTAGATCTGGTGCCTGAGGACACTGCTGCCCTGTATTCCTCCAGCTGCGGTCACATTGGGATGCTGGTGGGATGCCGGCCCATCTGGGGAGCCGCTCCAGCGTGGGAATGGCCCCATCCACTGCTGCTATCACTCAGGGATGCGAGTTGGAGCCACGCCTGGGGTGTGCAACGTGGCTCCGAAATAACCGGTTGGATTCAGGGAGGGAGTGGGGTCGGGGACCTCGACGCCTGCGGCACCCCTCCGGCTCATCCCCGGCGCTCCACGCGTGGTTTATTTGCCAGGTGCTGCACTCGGGATGCTGCGGAGGAGTTTTCAAGGCACTGGGAAGGCTTACACTAAGGCTTGTAATGATTTTAGTGGGATTTGGGTAGTTATGGATGCAAGCCCATAAGGTATTGCGGAAAACATATCAAAACTGAGCAGTAGAAGTGGCAACGCTGATGTTTGGCCCATGGGAGAATCTGGATATTTTTTTTTTTTCCCCTGATTAAGTATGAAGTTTCCCTGGCACGAGTCCAATTCATCCTCCTTCCCTAATGGAAAAAGCGAAGCTAAATGTCTTGCTTTGCTTGCAGTTGAAGGACCTGGACTGGCTAAATTTAACTCTTCTCCTTGAAAATTCTTTCTCTCCTTGGATAGGAGTGTTTAAAAAAGAAATTATGACCTCATGCTTTCGTGCTTTTTTAAAATTCATTTCTATTTCAGCTGATGTTTGTTACGGCTCCTATTAACAATGTTTGAACCAAAAACAAGATCCAGATGTGATGAATTTATTGATGCCAAATTGGGTTTTGGTCACTGAGCTTGCATTTGGATAATGAATTTTTTCTGTTGTTTTTTTTTTTTCTTTGTTTTTTTTCAGCCTGATGGCACCAGCAAGGAGTGTGTCTTCATTGAAAAAGTCCTAGAAAACAACTATACGGCACTGATGTCAGCAAAATATTCAGGCTGGTATGTTGGATTCACCAAAAAAGGGAGACCACGGAAAGGGCCCAAGACCCGGGAAAACCAGCAAGATGTACATTTTATGAAGAGGTACCCAAAGGGGCAAGTGGAGATACAGAAACCTTTCAAGTACACAACAGTCACCAAGAGGACTAAGAGAATACGACCCACCAACCCCAGTTAAAAATAGACAAAAACAGTGTCACCATAATAAACCACAAAAAAAAAAAAAACTGCTCCAGAGGAATATTTTTACATTAAAAATAAGGAAGAAGCTCTATTTTTGTACATTGTGTTTAAAAAAAAAATAAAAATAAAAAAAATTAATAAAAGACTAGATGGCAAACGCTGGGGAAAAGCTGTTAGGGATTTATTGTGACTTGAAAAACAAAATGAACTGCTCTATTTAAATTGACTTCTTGTTGTTGATGACACACAGGTGCTTATTTCGCTTTTTTGGAAAGGACAACTTTTCAAGCATATCCCCAGAGGAGAAAAAAAAAAAGTAATTATTGCAAAATAAAACCAAAGAAAACCAAAGTTCTTTCCCAAAGTTACTGAGACCCTGCCCCGAAAAGTGCCGGTTTTGCAGTAATCTATTTATTGTCTGCTGCACGCCGGCCCAAGACAAGATGGTGTGTGCCGCAGTGATTGAGTTTCCGTGGAGTTCTCGACGCATCGATCTTCTGTAACCTTTCTGACGACATAAGGTGTCACGGCTCCGTGATCCTGCATTATGCTCAGTTCTGGAGAATGCTGCTAAATACATTCAAGTGACTACAAGATGACCTAGTACACCAATGATAAGGGAATATTTTAAAACCAGCTATATTATATATATTATATATATATAAGCTATTTATTTCACCTCTCTGTATATTGCAGTTCCATGAACCAAGTATTACTGCCTCAACAATTAAAAAAATTATTTAAAACACATGTACATATTTTTTTGCTGTTCACACTTCTTTCCCCTCCCTGAGCAGTGGTTTTTATAATGCATATTTATCTTTTATGTGAGGGCAGCAGGATATGTTAAGGGTAGTTTCCCCACTATAAACTTCATTGCTAATTCTGTAATTCCTCCTTTTCCTTAATACCGTCTTCCTCCTCCTCCCTCGTTGTTCCCATGAGGAAGAAGTCTTGCGTGGGGTGATGATGGGCTGAGAGTGGGGGAATCTGTGCTGGCATTTTTCAAGAGTGAGAATTAAATTTGGTACTTTTCAGTTGAATGAATATTTCCTAGAGCTTTGGCCAAGCAGAAGGTAAACTGGAAAATTAGCATCTGACTCAATTAGCACGTACTTACGTGTGGCTTGTGTTTCCTTCACTGGAGGTTTTGAGAGGGGCTATTTGTTTCTGCTATTTAATTCGATGTCGTTTCTTCTAAAACTTGCCCTAGTCTGACCAAATCCCTCTCCCTCACCCCGCATAGCTCTCCCAGCCCTTCGGTGACTTGCTCTCCTTGTTGTCCCACCGGCTTTCCTGCGCAGGACTTGGACGATGTAAAACTATGAGGTGTGACTCTGTGGTGTGACCCATGCGGTGGGTTGGGTGAGACACCGTTCACCAGTGGGGGGAAAAAGAAGGAGGATGAAATAACTGACCTTAAATTTCAGCTGAAATGACAACGGAGCCCAAGCGAAGGCTGAAGAAGCAGCTTGCTTGGCTTTTCCCCTCTCTCTCTCGGTGCAGACATTGCTACACTCCCTGATTCCAGCCAGGGCTGAAAATGCTCAAAACCACTAAGAAAGCTTTTTCTTGTTAATCAGTAGAATGACTCTCCCCAGAACAAGCTTTCTCAAGATAACTTTGAGTGCTGCAGCCAAATCCTGCAGATCAAAGCCATTTGGGAGATGGTGCAGATAAGCATGCAAGCTTGAGGATGCTTATCTGAACCAATCTCCAAACCTCGCAAGCCTAGAGAAAAATGAACAGTGCTGAACAGGGTCACTTCGTGCTGCTCCACAAAAAGCTGGGCAGCGTTACAGGTGATGCCTTCACCCCAGCTACGTGTGGGCAGTCGTCCCAGCAGCCCCTTCCCCAGTGAATATACTGGGAGCTGCTCTGCTGATGCACCTGGAGACCAGCGCAGAGGCAGGACCTGATGGTATGGTGGTGGAATTGGTTGGTGGGGGCTGGAACGCTTTGCCAGCTTTGCCTTCAGATTGATTCATGTGGGAGAGATTTGGGGGAAGTTCAGAGGAGTGCTGGGGGTGGGGGATTGGGAGCGGCTGGAGACTTGCTGTGTTAGTGCTGCCAAGAGAAGAAACCCAGTTGATTTCCAGAGTGAGAAAGGATTTATGGGTGCCTTTTTTCTCCTTGAAATATCACCATGGCCCATGGCACTGATGGTTTCACTGTCAGAACGACAGGGTTTGTTTGCCGTCAGGGAAATTCAAAGGGGTGGAGGCGGTAAATGCTGGAGAAGGCTGGGCAGAAGGGATCTCCTGTGAGGCTGAGAGCAACCTCAGGATCTGCTGCCTGTCCTGCAATGCCCACTGGGTTTAGAGATTTGGTGGGAACTAGGGGCCATGCAATTATCACAACTGGCCTCTGGCACTTGTCGTGTTGGTTTATAAGAATATGTATTGGGCAGCAGTGAGAAGGGTTCATTGGGCTGTGAAAAGTCAGTGTGGTGAGGAGATACAGTGCTCCTGCATGGTGTGCCTTCAGTACTCACGTTTGAACATCTGCTCTTCAGGCTTTATTAACAACAACAAAATCAGGGGCAAAGATGAGAAGAATTCAGACCAAGTTCCCTTCAGAGCACCTTCACGTTGGGCAAAAGGGTGCTCTGGGGAGGAGACAGTCAAGAAATGAACAGAAATAGGGGAAATCCTTCACGTGCCCGGTGGCAGCCTTGTGCTTGTGGCCAGCAGGCGTGTGGTGTTTCCGCGCCTGGGTTGTGCTTGGTGGTTAGACCAGAGGTTGCAAGCGGTTGTCAACATCCCCGCTGGACAAGTCTCTCTGCTGACTTCTAGACTAAAGCAGCAGCTTGTCTGTGATGCTTTAACATTTCTTCCTTTCAGAAGGTCTTCAGCCTCCCTGAATGTGAGCTGAGATTCCCCATGTAGGCTATTACATCTGATTTACTTTATAATTGAAATTGTTAATGAGGATTTCATTACTATTGTGGAAATAACCTCAACAGTGAAGGGTGTAACACTAGGCGATTGCTTGGAGCAACTGACGACATTAATGTGTGTGGAGCTCTGGGTGGGCACACTTTAAACAAACACACTGCTTAATTTGACTTAATAAAAGCATATTGTAGCTACTGCTTCAGAAATGCTGCTAGATTTGTAGCAATCTTTTCGTAGCTGAGATCAGATAGTGGCACGCTCTGACAATGCCATGGTTGGCTTTGTCATGGAGGCAGGTGCAGGTGCTGCCGGGCACATGGAGATGTGAGTCCATCCCAGGAGGGAAGCTTTGTTGGTCCAGGGAAGTTTCTCCTCAACATTTTGAGCGTGTTGCACAACCAGACTACTGTTTTCTGGGACCTTCCAGGTGGTGGGTTGCCCATGCTCTTCCTGTGATGGTGAAGGGTTAGCAGTCAAAGGTGAGCTCTGCATCTGATCCAAGTAGGACAAATCTTTTGTCATGGCGTTGTCATGACCTGTGTGGGGCTCACCGCTGGATGAGAAAACAAGGAGTGTCCTGGTCCCTGTGAAACGTGTCTTCCAGCTCACCAGGGACCTTTCCTGGAAATTGGAGCAGTCAGCAAGTGGGAGTGATTGACCAAGTTGACATCCCTGCAGCCGGAGCCCCGAAGCTGGCATGGTCTTCCCTGCTTGTCAGGCAGTGATTTTGTTCTGCCATCTTGTTGGATGCAGATGAAGGTGCCATTGCAGGTTCTGTGCCAAGAAGTCGGGCCGTTGCTGCACCCGATCTGCCCTGTTTGAGCCTCATCTGCCCCTCTCGCCAACAGTCAGCTTTTGGCAACGTGCCTTTTGGGAACATGAGCACCTGAAACTCAGTGCTCATTTTCTTGGGCTGTCCTTGCAGTCTTGTTTAGCTCGGGATCATTTCCGTAACACTGGTTCACAGGCTCAGTTAGAGATGAGATTTTTAAGGATACGAAGCAGCAGGGAAGCCTCTTCCAGGAGCATGCTCATAGTTTTAGTTGTGCCTTTCTGCAAGCAGGGCATTATTGCACTTACCTACTTATGCTACATCACGTTATATTAACCAGTGGGAATGATATCTGCACAATTAATGTTAGCTTTTGGGAATGTAACTGACACACCCCTCCAATAAATGTCACAAGGTGAGGAAAGGTAAGGAAGAAGCGATCAAGACAAAAATAATGAAGTCTGGGGAAGGGATGCTCCCCCAATGCTCAGTGATGAGAAGACCAAGTTTTTACATCCGCGACTTGTGGAGTTAAGGCCACAGCCGAAGTCAGCTGGTGCTCCAGTGCCTGCGAACCCGGTGCGTCTGCAGGGAGACGCACGTGGGAGCGGAGCAGAGCTTGGGAAGGATCCTGGAAAGCACTGTGAGGCCTGAGCTTGGCTCACCCCTGCTGGGTGCACCGCCTCAAATCGTCTTGGTCTTTGCAACAGCTTATTTACTTTGGCTCACAGAAACACGGCAAGGTGAAAGTTAGGTCTAGTTTAAGCAAACGCCCAGCCTACACCAGCTCTCGGAGCAAGGCTTGGCAGGCACATGTCTTCTGCTGCGGGCAGTGTTTTGCCCCGTGGATGTCCATCAGCTTTTCCAGTTCCACTGAGCGTTTTGGCCTCTCCGTACGTTCACAAAAGCAGTGGAATGAGATTTCAGCCAGGACCTCAGCCTCCGGCTGGAGAAGATGGTCTAGCAGTTTGTCTTGTCTAGGAGAGTTTGTCCACTGAGGAAGCTCTGACTCTGAGCAAATGGAGTTGGCGCTAGGTGGGACAGGGTGAGTAACAGAAAACAAATGTGAATTTGGCTCTGAGAGCATGTGATGTTACTGTACCTACCTTTGAAAAATAAGGTTATATTAAAGTCTGTGGTGGTTTTTTCTCTGGACACTGGATTACTCTACAATGCAGGTACCTGCCGATGGAGGAGGAGGAGGCAGGTGTATGTTGGTGTGACTGTACGTACCCCCCGCAAAGCCCTTTGCCTGTCTCAGCGCAGCCCAGAGCCCCTCTTGGTCCTGCTCATCCACCGCAGCAGAAAGGGCCAGCCAAGGCACCGGTGCCCTCCAGGAAAAAAACCCTTTTCTCTCCTGTCCACTCTCAGGGTATTAAACATCGTGGCTTTGGCCTGCTGCAAGGGAAAGCAGGTATATTCCTATGCATAATTTCCTGGTGTAGTGCCAAAGGGTGGAAGTTTATACTTAAGATTCACAACAGCTGTTTAAAGTGCCTATGTCTCGTGCCAGCCATACCACCTGAATGGCCAAGGGATATATATAAAACTTCAATTATTTTTTGAATGTTTGTTGTTATTCATTTGGAGACGGATGAGAGGAGATTCCTCACGAATGATGTAACCTACGTAGACTCTGTTATTTCCAACGGTGTGAGCTGAAAAATTAGGGAGGAAAAATCAGGTCAAACTGAAACTTTTCTTTTTTTTTAAGTGAGACAAAGTACTGGGTGGAGAAATTTGGGTTTACCAAAACCATTTAATTCACCCTATTTAACAATTTACTTCATCTCTTTCAATATAGGCAATTTTAAAGAAAAAAAAAAAAAGATAAATCAAAAGCTTTACTTTGAAAGTAAAAAGCAATATTTGATATGTAAAAAATCTCACGTGCCTATTTCTCAGCTGACACTGTTTTCAAAGTCTCTGAACAGATTTGAGCCCCCCCTCTAAAACTCCACTTCTCTGGCAGTTTACTGTTTCTTTAGCAAACACCACCTCGCTCCACTGGCCGAGGCCCTGGATGATGACTCCCACCACCTCTCCCTGGAGCCTGCTGAGGGGTCCAGACCCCAAACCTTCCCCAGGCTGGCCATGTCTTACCCATTTCTGCTGCTCCCTCCCCCAACCCCCCGCTGCCTCCCCCCCTTCCCTCGAGCCCGAATCCTGCTTGCTGGGAAAAAAGCTCATAACGCTGTGGGTTTTTTTTTTTCCTCCAATGGCATTTTAAGCTTGCAATGCCCGCATTAAGGTGCCAGCCCAAGGAGATGTAGAGCATGAGCATCGCCTTTGGTGCGTCACCTGCACAGCCCCCGTCCCACAGCAAGGTCTGGCATGTATGGGGGGGTCTCCCTGTCAGGCAAGACCCGTGGATTTAGGGGTTACCAGCAGAGACAAGCCAAGCCATGAGCTCTGGGCTGGTGGCGAGTGCTGCAGTACCTGGCCGTATTTGTTTTGGGTAGGGCTTGTTTCTACTCAGAAAGTTATGGAAAGTTGTAGTCCAACCAGGGCAGCCCGAAGGTGGCTGACACCTCCCCGGGCAAGAGCTGATTTCCAGTTTCAGAGCAGACAAAGGGGTAACTGTCTGCACATCCCAGTGTCTGCCAGGCTGGGGGACCCGTGGCTGAGCCACGGGAAGCATAACCATGTTACGCTGGGCTTGGGAAACGACTGGTTGACTTTCCCAAGCCACATCAAACCCATCTGAAGAGAGATGAATTGGTCTGCTCGGGCCTAAAGGATCGAAAACATTGCCTTTGTTTTGGAAAAAACAACTGTGGGGGCCAGGAATAACGGAAGATGTAACCGCATCGAAGCCTCTAGTGGGAGTTTCTTCCTCAGTTAAGCAGCGCAAGTGTCATGAGGTTCCCGGTGCATTTTGAGGAACATCCTGGGTGAAGGACATGACCCGGCTGGGGGAAGCACTGCAGATGATGCTGCAGTTCCCACTTCCCAGCTGGGTGCCAAGGACCCGCTCCTTCCCTGGTCGCATTTCCATCATTCTGCGCAGTCCCAGGCTTGGAAGGGCCTTTTTTTTTTTTTTTTTTCCTCCAAAAGAGGCAATTCTGAACCTGCTTTCACCCTGAGTAAATGAAAGGTGCTACAGAAATTGTGAGATAAATTTGTAATTGGGAGATTTCACCCCAGAACTTCCCAGCTAGGGGATCTGGAGACACGCACCCGTTTCGGGGTACACCACCTCTCCACCAGTAGCTGGGACAGATGCACCATCAGAAACTTTGCCCTGGGTGGAGCAGAAAGGACCCAAGGGAAGGCTTGCTGAGTGTTTTGTGAGGCTGCATGGAGAGCCGCCTTGAAGCAGACCCCATCCCGGCTGGTTCAGAGCCAGCTGTCTGCTTGAGGGATGTTGTGTACAAGGACAGGAGGAAGCAGCGTCAGGAACACGGAGGGAAAGCGATGGTGTGAGATAGGCCATGGCCTGCAGCACACCAGTGATTAGTGCCTTAGTTCCTGGGAGGTAGCACATGTTACTTTGATCATATGATCGTATTTGCATGAATCAGAATGTAAAAATCTTGGCTGGGGCTTACAAAGGAGCTTAGAGGAACGAGCTGCCTATCTATCTATGTATCTGACACGAGCACATAGTGAAAGCCCTTCCACTCCTTCGTGGGACTGTTTTCCAAGGAGAGACGGCTACGTGAAGCTTAAATGTTGTTTACAGCCATGACAGGCTTTATGGCTGTGATCATCTCTGCTCGAGAGCTTTCAAAAGGATAAAATGAGCCTCCTATTATAAGGGCTGAAAATGATCCTAAATGAATAACACACATGCAGCCTTCACAGGCACACATTTCTGAGCCATTGGGAATGTTGGCACATGCAAACAAACAAAAACACATGTCTCGGGTCTCTGGTTTTCATAGATTTCTGCATGCCATGACATTTTGGGGGATGGCATTGCCAAGAGCTAATGAACCAGATTCCCAAGCTTGGCTCGCAGAGCTGGCTTGGTGACACAGGGACTAAGAGGGGAGGCCTTTGGGCTGGGGACAGGCTCTGGAGATCGGAGCACTCTGGGCGGAGAGTGGGTGCCCACCCGCAGGAGGACCAGGCGGCGGGGAGGGCTGCTTCCTCCGGGGCGAGGTTTGCAACGGGGAGGCTCTCTGGAGGCAACCTGAGAGCGGAGAACTGCACCCACCTCTGCTTGAAGGCAAAGAGGTGATGGAGAGCAATTGCTTGAAACCCACAGCTGGCAGCAGTGCCCAAAACACTCCCTGGAGAGAAAAGTCTGGGCGAGTTGCGTGTGTGCAGCTCCAGCCGATCCTAAAGGCACAAGGGCAGTGATGCTGGCTGCTGCGGGGGCACGGGGCATCTGCCCGGAGCCCGCGGAGAGCTGGGCTTGTCCAGGCTGTGCCCTGCGGAGCAGCTGGTGTGACCCGCAGAGCTCACCCACCCAGCTCGTGCGCACCACCCATCTGCCCGTCTGTCTGTCTGGGTTGCTTGGGAAAGGTAAAACACCGTTTCCTGCGGGGTAAGGTATTTTGGAGGGGGAAGAAAGCAATTTGTGGCTGTGTTGTCTGCCTGATCAAAAGTGTTACTGGACTCAGCTACACAATGTGCACTCTTTAAACCGGTCCCAATTAGCCCTTCTTGCTAATGCTGCGTTTCATTCCTGGGAGACTGCACTCGGAGAGCTGTTATGACTTTGTGATTGTGCACATACCTTTATGTGCTTTCATTCTTAATCCCCTTTTTGCAGAAGCCAAAAGGTCTTCCAGCCAAAAAGGAAATCAAAACCTTTTGTTGGCTGCTTCATAAGAATTAAGGGTGGGATGAAGGTTGTAGCAGGATCTTAATTAGCCATTGTAAATAACGAGAGCGGCAGTGCCTGCAACCATATACCACCTTGGGTTGAGATATTGTCAGACCACACAAAGCTAGGTGAATGGGCAGCACAATGGCAGATGAAATTCACCCTTGACAAGGCAAGGCACGGTGAGGAATAATTCGAGCTATGCATGCACGTCGCTGGGCTCCAAATTAATTGTAATCATTTATGCTTTTATTGAGCTATCCACAATGACTCTGGGGCCTTTTTTCCTTTTTGCTGTCAGGAAAGTAAAACCAAATACGAGGATGGTTAAAGACAGGGATGTAAAATATTCCTGAAAGCCTGCACGCTCACAGCAGAGATCCGGAGCGGACCCTTGCTGAAACGCCGGGCTCCTCTCTGGATATCTGATCTCAAAAGGGGATATAGTGGAAATAATAAGTGTTCAGAGGCTGACAATGAAAATGATTAGAGGCCTGTTGAGGGAATGCTTTATGGAGGTATTGAAAGGACTGTGCCTGCTTCATTTAGAGACAGGAAAGTAATGAATAGTCTAGACTGCAGAGAAAGTAAATTGGGATCTCCCGCTCACCTGCTCTCCTAACACAGGCGGGGAAATTCAATGAAAGGCAGCAAACTTCAAAATTGGTGAAAGAGAGCGGTTCTTGACTTGGGAAAATTAACATACGGCATGGTGATTAACCTTTGGGTTCAGACTATGAGAGCCTGGAGACCAGTCTCGAAAGGGAAGGGCATTGGGCAGCATACCCCCTTATGGACTGGGGCTTCTCCCATCCCACCCAGTGAAAGCCATGGTGGCTCGTCCTTGTTTCACCCATATTAAACACCTCTGAAGAAGGCACAAGATACCTCCAGGTGTGCTTGGGGTCCTATCCCATAGGTCTGTCATTTCTCACACTCCTGTGCTGGCTGAAGAAGCAGCAAAGATGCTCTGTGATGGCCTCGCAGGACCCTCACAGGGTCTGTCCTCTCCCCGTTGCCTTTCCACCCCCACAAGAAGCTCCATAGACACCTCTCCCCAGGGAGACCTTTGCCCAGGTTGAAGCTACCCTGCTTGCAAACACGAACTTGCTTTTTGGATCCCAAAGTCTTTTCCACATCACACAAGCACCATCCCATTTGCTCAGCACTGAGACAGCACCAGCACTGGCACGTGGCAGTGCTTTGTGGCCACCCATTCAACTCCATACACCCATACACTCCAGCTGGTTGGAGTTGGAGGGAACTATCAGTCCCTGCCTTCACAGGGTCACCCAGGTCTTCTCCAACCCTCACTGCCTTTTGTACCAGCCACACCAGGCAACTAAGTGCAAATGGTCCCATTCCAGGGGTGGAGAAGCTGAGATTACTCGTCTGATCTTGAACATGGCACGTTTTGAGCTCTGTGTTTCAGAGCCTGATTGTACAAGCTCCTCGCATACATTCGGGCTGAGATCTTTCGTCGCCTGGAGGATTTGGGTGTTCAAGTCCCATCCATCTGGCATGTTGTAGCCAGATTTCTCCCGCGATTTCAGGAGATGATCCATGCACGCAGCGGGCCCTTTGCGACGAGAACCCGAATGCCTGCAAGGTGCAATTTGCTGGGAAGCATCAAAAATAGCTGCTGGGCGGGAGGCGAGTCTGGTTCCGAAAGCTCTGGGGCACTGCAGAGTAACTGGGTGCCCTCTCCACTGCCTGCACGGGGAGCGGGTCCTGCCTGGCCAGCCCAGCTGTAGGGTGCTGCCGTCAGACATCACGGTAGGTGGTCTGAACCTGGCCCAAGGTGCTCTAATCTACGATCTGCTGTAGCAGCCAAGTGATTCAGGGCTGGATGTTTGCTTTGTACCTCTTCAAGGCGTGAACTGGGATCACGTCATGCTCTCGAAAGAAGGCAACGAAAACAGACCCTCACCCTTCCCAGCTGGCTTCTCCAAGCAGACAGTGGCCCTGCTCAGGTGGTGGCACCGACCACCACCAGCTCAGCTGCAGGCCCTGGAGAAGCCCTTCTCCCTCCCTGGGGAATCACTCTCCAAATGCCTGGGACCAACCAGATACCAGCTCATGGCCACCCTGGGAGGCAAGGATCACCTTCGAAAAGTGACCGACCAATAATAAAGAAATCATTTATAAATAAACAAACACCAAACCCCTTCCCTTAGGTGGAATTCATGACATTTAAATTTATAGGTGGCTTCTGTGTAATGCTGCATTGCAAGGGAGCTGGGAGGAGAACTTTGTGATGGGGTGCATACCCCTGCAGTGTGTGCTTCATTAAACACCTTCCCACCCAAGCCAAGTGGTTCGGACACCAGAACAGTAATCAAAGCCTTTCCTGGCAGCTTCACAGCCACAGGAAAAAGGGCCACGCTGTCCCCTGGGACATGGGGAAAAACGTCTGGGGAAGGTTTGGCAGCAAGTGGATGGGAGCATCAGCTCCTGGAGCAGCGCTGATGCAAGACCCCGTCCTGTGCAAAGGGGTTGGCCATGCAAAAAAGCATCACCCCAGGAGAAATTACCTCAAGTCCTTGAAAATGGCAGCGACAGGGAAAGGAAAAATGGATCAAAGGACCATGCAGAGATGAAAGATTAGCAGAAGTTGGTTAGTCCGGAAGTTTCCAGAGAAGTGCAGGTGGATGTGAGTGGAAATGTGGCTGTGGCCGGAGGTTGGAGAATCAGGGGAGGGCTGCGCCTGCATCTGCTGGCAAATATCCAAGCTCTACTTTTTGGGATGTTGTTAGCATCTTCACATCTGTCCTGCAATTTCTCCTCCGTTGTTTGGAGGGTGCTGTTAGTTCCAGACCAGAAATAGCTGTGTCTTCCCGGAGGGCACAGGGACACCTGCTAGAGATGCCGAGTCGGATGCGCTCAAATGATGGAGGGGAAAATGTGGGCACCCACCCGCATGGGGAGAGTACTGGGACTCCGGTGGGGTCCCTCTCTCTGCCGTATTTCAACACATACGCGTGGGTGCCCTGAACCTATGTCAGGGATAAATTGAGGCAATTATCTCCCACCACCTCTGTTGAAAGTGGTACTTAATCCTTTCCTCTAAACCTTTTATCTGACATTAAATGGTCATTAGTTTAAAAGAAAAAAGTTAAGCTGACTCACTTTCCAGCTGGAAAAACCTTTATAATTGCAGTAAAAATGCACTGAGGGCATGTACTTATAACATTGTTTTAGGGAACAAACAAAAAACACCATCAGTTTTACATGAATTAGTTTTCTGGGCAAATGAATTAAACAAACAGGACCGCTGATTAGTAACTTGTGGGCACATTATTGTGTTTACTATTAGACCTTCCTGGAAATTTCCCGAGTTAGAAGAAACATTTAAATTATAACCAGCCACACGTTTCTGGTGGGAATCGTTCCCAGTCATAAATAATAAAGAAGTCTTTAGGCTGATGAGAAGGAATTCAGATGCATCTCCCCGACGTTTCCAGTCAAAACCAGGAATCCAAGACCCTGCTGCTTTGGGTGGAAGCTTTTGGGGTGGGGAGGGATGCCAGCGGGGAGCCCGGGGATCGATGCTCGGGCGGGCAAAACCAGGAGATTCAGCTTGTTCGCCGGGGTTTGCTGCATTAAGGAACCAGCCTCTGCTCTCAGCTTGACACCTACACGGTGCCACGCTGGAGCAGCTTGGGTTTTCTACCAGGGCTTCTCCATCTGGGCTCTGGGGCCGGAGCTGCCTGACACATCTGATGCTGCAGAACCTTGCACTGAGGAGGTGATGGGGATCAGGATGTGATGGGGGTCAGGATGCGATGGGGGTCAGGATGCGGCACAGGAGCTGGCTCGGGGTCTCCCATGCAACGCCATGATGAACACAACACGCCTGTTGGGCTTTTCCAACCCCCAAATTGGAAGATTATTAGTGGTATTAACTCCTCAGCACTGCCCCTTTGCAAAGCTGGAAAGCGAGCGGTGGTTTCTCGGTATTAACTCTTTATCCTGCTGTGGCAAAGCCTGCGCCGCCTCCAAGCGCTGCCGCAGTCCTCCGCGTCGTCACAGCGTGGAAGGAACGGGGAGGGAGCCTGGGCTACCGGGGGCTGCTGGGAGAGTCGCTGCCATCTGCATCCCCTTCCGCTGGTAACTCATGGTGTGACCCAGGACAAGGACCAGGGAAACGTCGGCCTGTGCCCCGGAGCAGCCTCCTGCCCTGACGTACGCCCGGTGACCACCAGCCCAGGGTGTGCAGTGACACCCTCGCTTGGTGCCGGGTGCTGGCACCCACCTCGGGAGATGCCGTCACCAAGGCCAGCGCTGAGTCTGGGATTAGACAGGGATGGTGGAACAAGGACGAAACATTAAATCAGAAATTAGCCAGGGGTTTGATGAAATGTGTCTGGGATTTTTTTTTCCTCCTTTTTGCCTTGAAAAGTACAGCTAAAGGATTAAGTTTTGTGTTTTTTAATCAGATTTCTTTTTTTCTTGGAAAGTTCTTTGCATTTTTCCAGCCTAGAAGCAAAGACTAGAAATACTGAAATGTGAAAAGAATGTATTTCAGGTCCCAGTTTTTTCTACTTGTGACAAAAATAAAGGGTTTTGCTTATCTGTAAGTGTGTGCAAACTTCTAGCCATCTCCACAATAGCTTACTCAGTCTGTAAATTTTGGAACAGAAATGCTGGGTTTTCCCACGGTCCGTGCAGTGCCAGGCCCTTACCTCCGCCACCAGCGTCGCATCACCTGCGGCAGGTGAGAAAAGTCACCGCAACAAAGCACAGGAGAAGGGACCCAGCCCCTTCTCTGCGCAGCAAGAGCTGCCGCGGGAGGCTCCTGTTTGCATAACGAAGTGGCTCGGCTTTTGCTGTCCACCCCACTCATTTATGCTTTTCTGCAGCTCCCAGCCCCAATCCAGCCAGACCTGACATTAGCAGATGCCAAATGAATATTTGCACAAACGTTCACCAGCGAGTTTTCGTGCCGCTCCCTCCCTCAAGGTGGCAAGTGTGGGTGTGAAGAGCGCTGCCCCTGTTTGCGAACATGGCCCTTTGAACTCCCCAGCGGGGAGGGGGAAAGAGAGGGGAAAAGGTTTTCCAAGTAAGA
>VWZZ01000681.1:146775-163958 GCA_013399095.1 Psophia crepitans
ATAATAATAATAATCTGAACAGGTTCCAGCCTGTGTTATTTGGTTGTTAACCCAGAAACCTGTGGCTACTGGAATCTGGGAAAGGAGCGGAGGAATGGAAACAGATTCAGTGAGAGCAGGAATGTGGTAAGAAATAAAGCAAACCCGAAAAAGCCCCTAATCATGACTTTGGTTTTGTTGATATGAAAATTAGACACATACAAATTAGCTAGGAAATATCCTGTTTCTTTAGGGGGGGGCCGGGGGAGGAGAAGGTATTAACCTTATAAAGGGAACTCTCCGGCCACCCCAGGGAGGGTGTGAAGTAAGTGTTGGGTGATGTGTTGACTTTAATGCAGGAAAGGAGTCTGCTGCCGAGAGCGACACTAATCCTGCGTCTGCCTCTGGGCTGCGGCTGTGAGCATCCTCCCTTGTCTCCCAGATGTAAGCACCCCGCTGAAAGCAGTGCCCGGAGGACGCTGCCCTGGGCATGGTGGCCCCCCCACCCTGGCTGGGGCTGGCTGGAGGGGGCCGAGGTGGGGAGGGGGTTCCCAGCTGGGGAACTCAAATCTGCTCGGCTGGGGGCTGCCGGTGGTGGGCACAATGTGGGAATTTTGCCACAGCCAGGCTATCGCAGGGATTTGGTGGTGGCTCCCTTGGGAGCAGGACAAACCCCCCCCATTCCTGCATCCTTTCAGCGCTGCAGGCGGGAGCAGCCCCATCCCCTGGACAGGATTTGGACACCTTCCCCAGACCTCCTCAGCCTGGTGTTCGCTGGGTCCACGTGGGTTTGCAGCGGAGCCTGCGAGGGGGGAGCAGCAGAGAGACGCCTGAGGACGGAAGAGTTAAGTGCACCCTGGCAGCGGTCCCCTGCCTCCCCTCCCCAAGCTAATCGAGCAGATGGGGGAGATACTAATTATCCCCCAAGCCGGTAGCTGTGCGGTGAGGGCGATGCTATCCTGGAGCTGTGCCACGCTATGCGGCGGTGTGCAGGCACCGCTTCAGCAAGAGCGGGCTGAGCTGGTTTAGGGTGACCCGTGGGGACACGGTGTGACCAGCCTGGGAAGAGGATGCTGCTGTAAGCCCTGCTTTCAGGAATAGAAGCCAGGCGCTAGTGGGGCCGGGGTGGAAATAGGTTTGGCGTTTCCCGTCTCACCGTACCCTTGCTTTGAACACACCGCTATCCTTAATTCCTCCCGGGAATTCCCAAAGGAGCAAGTAGCATTTAACTGCAGTGCATTGTAGCAGGTAACTGGAAAGCTGCTCTGGCAGAGATTGTTTCCTTAAAAAAACATCCAAACAAACAAACAAGAAAAAAATGTATGTATTTGGCATGTCTGGGAGGTGCCGAAGGTGCCTCATCAGCAGGCAGCTTGTCCCTGGTGTTTACGGGGCTGAGGGGACTGGTTCCAGCTCTGCCTTTTGAGTGAGGGTCTGTTCAAGTCCCCTCTCCGTGCCAGCTCCCTCCCCTGCAAGCCCCCGGCGCCCGCGCCCCCCGACACTGCTCGGGGCTCTGCAGATGAAAGCTGCGCAGCGAACAAAGCGTTATTGATTATCGTCCCCTCGAATTTCAGAGCGGGCTAGCATTTCATGTGCGCGACACAGTCCGTGGGCTTGCTGGAATAAATAACACATGGGAGCTTGTTCGTACGCCTGGTCAATAGGGAGCTGTCGGCTTACATGCGATTTCACACATTTTTTCAGCTAGCTCAGCAATCCAAATGCAAAAATCCGGCAAACAGGGACATCGTGTTTATTTCTGACAATCCCTGGAGAGGGCTGTATCCGTAAACCAATGAATGGATTACACTCATCCATAGATGATGGGGTTTTTTCCATCTGTGACAGATATTATATGGAAAATCTCCATTTAATATCTGATCCAAGAATAATTTGATACAAGTGAGTAATATAAGTTAAAAATATTGTAAATTCTTCTTAACTCTTTCAGGGCAGCATATGTGGGTGGAAGGCAGAAGCTGGTGGAAATCACTTGTGAAATGGGGGAAGAGGAAGGATGCTTTGCAGGTGGCATCTCAACTTAGCTCACCCATACAGCTCTCGGGAATGCAAGCTGTGACAAACTGATCAGGCTCTGACCCTTCCGAGAGGCATCCTGAAAGTCTGGCTGGGAAACGAAAGAGGGGTCTGAAATGCAGCGGTCGCAGGCAGATCTCAGTCGAGGCCACCACAGCAGTAGCTGGTGGAAAGCTGCTCTTCTGGACTGGTCCACAGAGTCATGCCTGACTATGAACAGCAGCTGCAAAATACTGGGAAACTATTAAGACATGGTCATCGGTTCAGAATAGGTACTTCTGCGTAAATAATTGCAACGTGGATCGTGCACTGGCAGCTGGAGCTTTGCCCCTTGGTGGCACGGCTGCCAGCACCGCGGCGCCAGTGATGCCCTGCAGATCAAAACAGGGTGACGAGGCCGTGGTATGATATTCCTCAGCAGCAAAACACTAACCAGAGAAGCACCCTGAGCAGAGGGAGGTGACGATTCTGGACAAAGGCTTGAAACACCGGGCTCCACACATCAGCTTTTGCCTTTTGGATCTTCCAAAGGTGGCTTCCAGTAGTTCCTGACATGGTTTGGGCTGGATGACGGAGGCAGTCCAAGAGTAAAAGACTCCAGATCTTCTCCTGAAAACTCACCAGCGTGTCCTAGAAGCAGTGAGAGTGTCTGGGACACAAGCTGGGTATCAGAAATGGAGACGGAGGTGATCAGCTTCTGCTTTACGCTCTGCTGCTAACCTGGCACTTTCAAAAATTAATGCAGTCCTGAATTTATACCAACATGAATGAGATCTGATCGTTAATGACTGCATGTTACTACGCTGTCACTGCGTTTTTTGGTTCATACAGCCATTAAATGACAGTGGGCTGCTCCTGAGGGGCCAGCCAGGGTTGTCCTTAACCCACAGTTACCAAGTGAGTAAAAAGCCACTCTGGGGTGAAAAGGCAGCACCATACCAGCAGCGATGCCAGAGCACTTGGAGCCATGTCTGGTGCCAACGATCTGGCTGTCAGCCCTTGCTCAGGTGAAACTCATGTTAAAAAGGTTTTTCCTCATCAAGGCTGACTTTCTCAAGAGCCCAACTTCTTGTCCTGCTCAGGACGCTCCACGGTGGCAGCTTGTTTTAGAACCATAGAATCACAGAATCTTTAAGGTTGGAAAAGACCTTTAGGATCATGGAGTCCAACCACCAACCCAACCTCCCCATGGCTCCTGCCCCCTGTCCCGCAGTGCCCCAGCCACACGCTGTTTGAACCCCTCCAGGGACGGGGANCACCCCTCCTGTCAGGGAGCTGCAGAGAGCCATCAGGTCTGCCCTCCGCCTCCTCTTCTCCAGTCTGGACCCCCCCAGGTCCCTCAGCCGCCCCCCCAGACTGGTGCTCCAGTAATGAGACGACACATCAGGCTTGCACACTGGCTCTGCACAGGTTTGAGCACAGCCCTCGGTGCACGGCTGCCCTGCCTCCCTGCCCACCTCGTGGTGGCACGGGGTGTAGTACGATGGTGAGCTCACGCCTGTGCTCTCCAGCCCAGCCTGTCCGCAGCTGAGGAGTGATGGTTGCAGTCTCCACACTGAAAGAAATGCCAGGAGGTGTGGATGGGGAAAATGCAGAATATTGACACTTCTGACCACCAAAGAGCTTAGACAAATTCCATTATCTTGCGCACACTAATATTACTCAGTGTATCTCCAGAGCCACCGTGAGAGCTGGAAGTGTCTCTTGGTCCAGCAAGAAAAAAAAAAAAAAAAGACTTTGATTTTCCTGCTGGAAGAAGCTGCTCAAACAGAGCTCACTCTGCAGACATCTCAATTTCAGTGAAGTCCCATTTTCTCACAGGATTTTTTTCTTTTTTCCCCACCTAGCCAGGAGAAACAAGGCACAAACGATCAAAGGTTGGACCCCACTGAAAAGGTACAGAAATAGAAATAATAGAAATATACACATACGCATGCACACATGCCTGCACGTGCACATACACATACTTCACATACATATACATACGTGTATGCCTTTTTTTTCTTTACACCTACCACCACAGCATCCTGAAGCTTTTGTCCTTGACCTAGGCGACGTGCAGCACCAGCGCTCCGAACCCGAGCAGGAGCGGAAAGGCAGCAGATGGGTGCAGACAGAGAGCGAGCGCAGGGAGACGATGAGCCAATATTGCTCAGTATGATAGACAGTGGTCTTAGCACACCAGCAGCCTAATTCAATTTGTTTTGCTGTCAATTTTTCGGTAGATATGCTGGCAAAGGATGGATTTAAGGAGGAATGTGAAGCGGTGGATCTTGCCGCTGTTTGCAGAGATCCTCCTGGGGTGGGGGGTGGGCTGGAGGAGGGCACTGGGGACCAGCAGTGGAAATGAGCAGGCGCAATGGTGTACAGTGCTCGACACCAGCATCAGGCAGGGCAAAGTCCAGCTGAATCCAAGGTGTTTTACCTGCCCGGAGACTGGATCCCCTTCAGATAAACTAGGGGACGGTATCTGGAGCTGGCTGTGGGGAAAAACAAGGGGAGAGAAAAATAAGAAGGTTTTGCTGTAATGATGGAATTTCATATGGGATAGACTTGTTTTAATTGTAAGAGATCATAGCATCAGTACATATATGTATTTAGAAATACAGAATATAGTGACAGAGCTTGGCATTCAGAAAACAAGATACGAGCGAATTTCCTCCCTGGACAATGTCCTTCTCTTGGTTCCACTCCTCAGCCCTATGTGCTGGGGTCTCCAATGCCCAGTGAAACCCCTCCATCCCTGCCAGCCACTTGTCCTCTGCTAGTCCTGCGTGATACATCCCAGAAAGGTTCTCTCCCATCGCTGTGCATGCCAGATGCCTCATGCTTTTGACTTAATCATGGTACCATCTCAGGCACACCGCATCATCCTTTATCTGAGCTTTCAGCCCTCCAGACCTTTTAACTCCCCTGAGATGTGTTCCCTGCCCTTACTTCAGGAAATGGGCCCAGGATGAGAGATTGCTGCCCAGGCTGGATTCTGCCATGAAAGCCTTTTCTCCCAGAGGGAAAGCCTCCTGGAGCCCTCCATGCCCCCTTCCACCACTCTGCAGCTCATTCCCTTAAATGCCTGCAAATTCTTTGAGGATATTTAACTCTTCCCAGGGCTGTGCTGGCCTCTGGTATAATCTCAGCAGCTGTTTCCAGCTCTTGTCCTAGTTGTCTGAGCCTGCAAGCTGGTTTGGGTTGACCTGCTAAGCACAGATGCTGCTATGGATAACAAATGCTGGTTCTGCTCTCCTCTCCATACCCTTGGTTAATGCTTCCCATCTTTTCTATCTCAAGCACGATTCTTCACGTCTTCTGATTTCAGTGGCACTCAGATGCCTCCTAGGAAACTGATAATATCTCCCCTTTTCACCCTGCCCCATTGCATTTTGATACCATCAGTGTGTTGGATGGTATCCTACCGTGTCCCGTCAGCCGTGGGCAACAAATGATCCTACCGTGTCCCGTCAGCCACGGGCTACAAATGACAGTGCAGAATTCAGGAGTATTTTGGAACGTATGTTCCTCCACCTCTCCAGGCCCAAATATTTCATTTTGCTTCAAATATTGAGGAGAAAGTAATTGATTAACATGTTCATTACAAATTTCTAGTACAGTGCAGTCTAAACAGCTTAGGTTCAATCCATGTTTTTTGCGGTGAGTACCATATAAACTCGTGTTAAGAGACTAACGGCCATTGCCGTGATACACAGGATCACTTGGTATGTAAGAAATGAATCCAATTTTGTGTCTTCACAGTAAGCAAAAATTATATCCTCATTATGGAAGTGTAGATTTGGATAAACTCAGCGCTGCCTTGAAGATGCTTGTTCACGGTTAGGGCCCTGGTCACTCTTGCAAGGCTTGTACCGTGGTTTATAGCGCAGTATAATGTTTGTGTGTGTCCTTATACTTTTACTGTTCGATCAGTGAGCAAAGAAAGAGGAAATAAGATTTGTTAGCAATAAAGCAGTATACAATAGCTATTAAAATGGGGTAATTACATAATTAGCACGGTAGTGGTAACTCACCCAGCATGAACAACAGTAAAACAAACCCCTGTTTCCCTTGGTCCGACTTGAGCCGGGACCCTAACAAAACCTCCAAAATGGTTATTTAGTTGAAACACACACGAAAAACTTAAAAGCCATCATAAAACTGAGAAGGGAGGCCCAAAAAACCACAGGGAAGCCAAACACTTTCAAAGAAACAATAGTAAATTAGGTGTTAAAGATATAAAAGCCTGTTCCCTAACAATTTAATTAGGTAGCATGTCTGTTACAGACATTATGCTGCTAGTTTTGGAACCCATGGCAGGGCCTCACAGCTCTCAATTCACACTAGCCCCCAAGAGAGGAGTTTGTTATGGAGGACCGATGTTTTTGCTCTACAGAAAAGTGTGATGGTAATCAAGTGAAAATGGCAGGTAGCACAAGAAATTACTATTTTTCTTCCCCTTTGCAACTTTCCTTGACATATTTTTACAGTAATTAAAAGCCCAGTTTGAAGAATAGTCCTGGTTTTAATTAGCACCTGCTTCAGTTTCATCTGCGCTCATTCCCTTGAAGAAGGAACAAAACAACAAAACTCTCCTGGAATGGGCTTCAGTTTGACCGACGTGAGATAAGCCTGCCTCCAACTTCTGTCCTGCGTGCTGGAACGGGACTCAGCGGCCAGATGCAGAGGCAGAGCCCCTTCGCTGGGTGTGCAGCCTGCAAACGCTCCTCGGCTGAGGTTCCATTTAACTCCTGCAACCACAAAGCACCTCTTGTGCTTGGAAGTGAACCTCTTCTTGCCCCATCCTAAATCTGTCTGGTGGGGTTCTGGCTCCACCACAGAAAATGAAAGTCCTGGTGGCCTTGCCAAGGCTGAGTCCACCATTAGTGGCTTTTAAGATTAAACCCGTTAGGTGGGATGTAGGACAGGAATGCCTGGGGAGCAAAGGGGATTGCTTGTTAGGAGGATGTTGTTAAACTGAAAGGATAGTCCAAGTGCCTCACTGCTGCTCAAAACCCTCTCTGGAAAGGCTGGCTTTTACCACTGAGGCTCTAAAGATGCAGCTTGTTGCATTTAGTAACTGCTGTTGACAGAGTAGGATCTTGTGGGAAGACTCTCCCTGACCTCCTCTCAAAGGCCAGATACCGAGCTGTACTCCTGCTGTGCCCGGGGTAATTTTCAGGGCTAAAGTTTCCATCAGCATGGTGCTTGGCGGTTTGTTCTTCCACCACCTCCCAGCAATGTTTATACCCAGAGTCCATCACAAGCCGAGGAGTCACTCACTTTTAGTGGAGTTTCTTTGGTAAAAAACCGATGGGATATCTCTGGTGCAGTTAACCGAAGCAAGTGGAGAGGTCCTCATGTGACCTTTCTGTTGGTTTGCAGGTTTTGCCTTAAAACTCAGCCCGATTTTGTGTCATCCGATGGGGAATGTGCCATGCAGAGCCATGAGCTGCCCTGCAATTAGCACACCATTTGGATGCTGCCTTGGCCCGCTCTGAGTCACTGTCGCCCTACAGCGTTGCTCCTCATCCAGCAGACCTCAAACCAGTGACATGCAGCCACCCCTCCAAACAAGACCAAACCCCCTTGGCAAACTGGCCCTGCTCCCTCCAGAAGCGTGGATCTTCTCCTCCAGTTCGATGTTTGTCCTTCTGAGGATGCGGACATGCAGGTCCACTCCAACATCACCAGCTGGAGAAGAAATCAGAGTTGCTTTGAGCTCTTAATGCACTCCAGAGAAGGGCACCGGCACTTCTGCATCATTTTTTGAGGCTTCTACATGCACTTCCAGACGTGTACTGCTGTGTTCAGATGGAAAAAGAAGTAACACTTTAAAATAGGTTTGGGACTGCTTCGAGAACTTCTTTAAGGACAGGGTAATGGGGGAAAAGCAGCTCTCTTGGGGAAGAGCTGCTCCCTGTAGCCTCAGTGTGGTCCCCACATTTTGAGACCGTGCACCCTCTCACTGGGTTATGTGCCAAGAACGAGCCTGGGCTAAAGTGCCTCTGCTTGAGAGAGGCATGGACACTCCAGGACATGGTGATGCTCCCATGGAGCTGTGGGGAACCAGTGCAGACAGAACTGGTTCTCAGTGGTAATGACCAGTTGAATTGGATGGATGGCTTCCTCCGACCCCATGTCAGCTGCTCAGCCGAGCTGCAAAGCTGCAGATAAGTAGCAAAGATCCAGTGACTTCTCTTACTCTGGTGTCCGTGTCCAAAATTTCCTCCCCAGGCCACTGAGATTCCACTTCTCCTCCCAAAGTCAGCTGGCAGCAGCTCCCCTCCCCGGGGAGCAAAGGCTCCTGCATTTCCATGCTGGTGTGTGCGTTGTTTGCAAAGGGCTTGCAGTGAAATCTTTCTCACAAGGCTTTTTCTTTTTTTTTAATTTTTTTTTTTTTTTTTTATTAGCACTTCATTGTTTTTTCAGGGCTGGAAACATAAGCTCAGCTATCCTGATGCTATTTCGGACCTCACACCTCTACTTGACCTAAGAGAACTAAGGACAGCTGCAAAAATACAAACAAACAAATAACTTGGAGCATTGGATATGCTTTAAACCACTAATGAGCCAAGCCTAACAACCCCCCTAGGAGGCATATGTTAATTTACATGTTTTCATTAAGTCTAGTCTTCAGCCCCTTGATTTCTCTGCGCAGTGTGCAGCACTGCAGGGTCCTCAGTGACCGGGGAAGACAACGGTGGGACTGAAGCTTTGGCAAGAGTGAGATCAGAGCACTTGCTCATATTAAACATCTCCTGCTTAAAAAGGCGAGTGACTGTCACCGCGATGTGACGAGACATTCGGGTCTCTGCACGTGCAGATGCAGCAAGCAAGGCTGCAAGGAGCTGAAATAATGCACATAATGTCGAATAGCGGGGATGAAGGCTGGCACAGCTCCTCACCGAGCTGCCTCAGCTGCGCACGGGAGCCTCCACCGACCGTCCCTCCGCTCAGCTCTGGGCCAGGGGCTCGGTTCTGCCAAAGCAGCAAACCCTTGCCCGTCCCACTCCATCTTATTCCAGATGAGCTCAGATTTCCCACACCCAGGCACTGAAATAGGGCGAAAATAAGCCATGTGAGGAAGGGATGATAATATTCTCCCCCTTTGCTTTTCAGTGTTACTAGATGTCAAACGGTTCTGGCATAAACAGCATGTTCCCCCCTTGTAGCTCGTTTTTCCAGCTCGTTCCCGTGAAGCTGCAGTTATTCGTGACTTCACTCCAGATCTATTGCTCTGGGATTTGGGAAGTGCTGCCACTCCCTCAGCTTGCATCGCTGCCGGAGGGGGCGGTGGGTGGGGAGAAGGAGAAATGGGGGATAAACAGGGCTGTTACCTTGCATGAAGTGGGAGATGGAGCCACCGACCCTGCCACAGCCCCCGGGGTGGGGACTGAGGGCTGTGGGCGAGGGGCAAGAGCGTGCGGGAAGCTGTAGGAAACCGTCACCTCTGTGTATAAATGGCAACGTGAGATATTCACACAGCAGCTGCGATAGTGAAGCCCTGGACACGTCCATGGCCTGCAGCTCCTCCTCTGTAATTCCTTGCGGCTAATGCTGTGCGTTGGGTGGTGCGGCAGCAGGGTCAGCGGCTGGTGAGGTGATGGAGCAGGCTCCATCACAGCTCCAACCGCCCTTGCAGCAGGCTCTTGTGCTCACCGTGAGCTACTTGACCCACGGGAGATCACTCACAACCCATCTTGCTCCTCTTTCACAGGGCAGATATGTCCACTGGCATTTTTGGCTTGAGCGGCCTGACTTGTGGAGGCACTGCTGATGATCAGAGGGGTGTGGATGGAGCAGGGACCCAGCAGTGCTCCTTACCCCGCACCACAGCGGGCGAGGGGACACCTCCAGAGCTTGGTGCTGGCGTGAGTTGCAGCAGAACCTACTGACTTCAAGCGTCTCTTTGGTTAGAGAAGGGAGATGGGTAAAAATAGCAGCTTACTGTTGAGGAAAACTGCTTCCTGTCTGGGCCTTATTTCATCGCCCCAGGCCAGCGCCGTGCAGCTGCGAAACCGCAGCCTGGCTCCGTCCCTTTCTCTCTACTCGTACATGGTCAGTGCGCTCTAATCACAGCGCATTGGGGCGGGGGGGGACATGGACCTCTGGTCCTCAGGGCTCTCCTTGAGGGTAGCCCACCTCAGGTATTTGGGGCTCCACATCGTTCACATTTGAAATATATTATTATTTGTTTATTTGCACTGAAATTTCCCTAAGAGGCTTCCCAGCTCTGCTAGGAAGTTCCCACCCTGTTTTACTTATGATCTAACCTTGTAGTTTGTAACCCTTTGGCGGGGGGGTGGGCATCTGTGGGCTGAAAAACTCAGTGACCTGCTCTTGTGATGGGAGTGTGGTCATTTTGCAACTGGACTCATCTCCAGTTGGATGACAAGTGGAAAAAGACTGCAGAGCCCTCAGGAAAGTGGACAGAAGAGTAGGTCATAGACTGGACACATTCTTCTAGAGTACAATCCAAAGGCTGTAGCTTTGGTACAACCGAGTGCTGGTGGGTGTAGGAGCAAAGGCTGAGGGAACTTTGGTCAAGATCAATCTGGAATTACCTGATTTTCTAAATTTGCTTACCAACAGTGGACAAGATCCTTCAGCTGTTAGGACTACAACACCACCCTTGGCTTGCCTTGGAGAGGTGAAGTCGTTTTACAAGTGATCTTAAAAGCAGCCTTAACCCTTAGAACAGGTCCAAAGTTTTTTTGTAAGGCAAACACTCCCCTGGGTACTACTGGGTTTCTGGGATGGCTCCTCTAGAGAAGTGTGGAACCTGTAAGGACGACAAAGGAAAACAAAGCAGAGAATGATGATTGACTTGTCAATGTTGTTTTGGGTCAGATCTTATCCTGTCAACTCACACTTTCTGTGTCTTTCTGCAGATGATTTTCACTCTGTGTTGCACCAGACTATATGGCCACCCACCCTCTCCTTCACTGCATTGTCAGGAGGAAGGAGCTTTACCATCTGAAACGAGTAAACTTGGTTTGCCAATGGCAAATGAGTTCCAGCAGTCCAGGAGGCATCTTCAGGAAGAAAGGAGCATCTCTGCCCAAAGGAGTGCCCCTTTGGAAGAGGAGAGACTGGCTGAATCTCACCCAGATAAGCTCCTGTGCACGTAGTTGTTCTCATGTTTCACAAGCACTTGTAATGTGCCTCACTCCAAGAAGGGTTTCCTCTGCTGGTGGTGGGATTTGGTGTGGGTTCTAGCTCCTCAATCAAAGCCTGTCCAGTGTCACATGCTATTATTACTTCAGTGGCCTGAATTTCTTCATATTCCTGTATCTCCTTCATTTTTGGTCAAACTACCTTCAGAATTTTTTTTTTTCTCCGATCTTAGGAGTAAAATAACTCTGAGCATTTATTACACTACAATTCCTCTTCCCAGAAGAACAGTAGATAAATATTTCAAGCTGCATCTGATTTGATTTAGGATCTTATTTCTTTAGCTGAGGTACATTTTCCTTGCAAGGAGGGCAGGCTGCATCAAAGCCACGATGATTCACTGAGTTTCGCAAAGTGCGGGTTTGCCAGTTGTGCTCCCCGGCTGTTGCTAGGCTTGTGAATCAGTCTACCTTGGACCTTCCCACAGAGCCAAGGGTTTCAGATGGGTGAGGGCTGAGTGGTAGCGAGAGCTGGTCAGAAGGTGGAATTTCCGCTCCAGAAGAAGCTCTGACACTCCCCAGTTCTTTTTGTTATGAATCAACATGAAAAGGTGAAATTTGGAAATGAAATGTAGATTTAGAAACTATTCAGAAAAGAAAACCTTATTTAAATGACTTTGGTTTTGTTCCTACTTTCTTATTATACAAAAATGGAAAAACTAAAACACAAGGCAATGCAAAACATAAAATCTGTATAAGGCTTGACTCAATATTCAACTATGTGCAGCAGTGGAAGCAAAAAGACCATAATGAAACGGAGCACATCAATGCCATTGAAAAGAACCACTGTGGCAGTGATGAAACACCATGTTTTGACATACTCCTGTTGTAAAATTTCATTGAAATTGACAAACTGCTGAGAAATATTTTGATTTTTGAATAGACTTTACTGGATGAGAAATTGCTCTGTTGAAAAATTTTCAGCTGGCTCTATCGCAAACTGAGTCAACAGCTGATGAGCAGACCATCATCACTGCTGGAGAGGGACTGGGGACGGCGAGGCAAACATGCGAAGGTCAAATCCTGAGCACTTTAGCAGTCACTCATCAAAATACCATTTGACTTTAGCAGGAAGCTGGACTAAATAAGAACGACAGTGTTTGGCACTTTGTGGGTGTCCAGATGGCCTAACATTAGGCGCTGGCTTCTAAGAGTAGATACGACCCAAGTTGTTATCAAGGCTTCTCGCGGCAGCCATTGCAGAGATTGACAAGGCAGAATGCCTTTGTTAGGAGCCAAAGTCAGGTCTGCTAAATCAGCCTCTAAATTTCAAGCAGATGCAAGAGGCGAAAGTAGGAGGAAGATGGCAAGAAGAGTCGTTTGCTGGAACAGATGTACTGGAACGTGCACTCGTGTCTTCTGCTGGAGGGGCCTCTGCCAAAGGAGAATATCAGTTCTGAGGAACTGCTGGTTCAAACTGATATTTAGTTGACTCAAAAGGGATTTCATGTATACCCATGGCACACGGATCTTAACTGTCTGGTGGGTCTGAAAGTCCACGTTGTTCTGTTGTGAGCTTCAGGGCAAGATGAAACTAAAACACTGAAGTCCACAACTGCCCCACTTCCAGTCATTCTTTTTAAAGTAGCTAAAGTATACACTCAAAGTGCTAAAAATAATAACCATTTAACACTGAAGAAGAGCTGTCAGTCAGAACAATGTGTGCCCTGTTTTTGGGTACATAATGATGTGCGCCTTTGTCTTACATGCAAAACTCAACCCAGGCTCAACTTAACTGAGGAGCCGCAGCGGCCACACACACTGCACGATCTGACCATGGCTGCACTGGAAAAATGCAGGAAGACAACAGATGCAGAGTAACGACTGACTCTATGGTTTCCTCAACTGTTGTGCATTCAGACTATTACATGACAGGAGGATTTGTCTTAGGGCTTTCACAGTTGGAAGATGTGTATGATAGATTTATAGTAGTAGATAAGACCTTTTTTGGATGCATGAACAAGGAAGAATGTAATTCTGCTCTTTCTTTTTATGATGACGTGCTGGGAACATGTTGGATAGCTTCTTCTGATTGCCCCTTGATGTGGATGGAAAGTTAGAGGTGGGCAGGCAAACGACCGCTGGGCAAAAAAGGAGAATTTTGGTGCACAACAATGAGTTGTAGATGTACAAAATAAGGTGTCTATGTACAAACATGTACACAAACAAACACCAGCTATCTTCCAGTTTCTGCTGTGGCTTCAGTAGCACTCTGCACCTTCCCTGTACAAGTGAGATTCACAGAAGGGGCAGTGAGGAAGCTCCCACACTGGGTCCCAAAGATGCCTTCATCTCTGTATCGATGTAGACCCAGTCTGTCGCTGCTCTGAGGCCACCCCAGCCCCACAGAGGTGGTGCAGCACTAGTGAAACATCTCTCCACGAACTTGTGCAATACCTTTAGTTACTCACCGAATGCCTCTCTGCAGTCTGTGTTGTGAGTTTTCCTTTTATTGTCTATTTCAGTCGCACCTGCTCATCCCTCTGCAGATGGAAAGCTCTGAACAAGCCTTACTGGTGCCCCGGTCAGAGAGTGAACATCTGCCGCTGGGTTTGCTAGAGGAAACAGAACATATTGCAAAAGATGGACTTACTGTTTTTATTAATGTTGCAAAATAGCTAGCTTTGAGAAGCAGCCGAGAGCGGAGCTAGTCCCTTTCCCAGCCACAGGTCCTCTTTCATGTCAAACCCTTCTCTCACTTGGCAGCACAGTGCAAATGTGAGAGCTGTGCCTTCTCCTGCCAACGCTCTCACGTTGCCCTGTGATCTCCAACAAGCCATCCAACAAGCCTGGCTTAGCTGAACTTGGGAGCTGCCCCTCTACCTGAGTCAGCTTTGCTGGCCCAGGTATGCTTGAGGGGGTGAGGGGAAAGGGGTGGACCAACCTTGCGTCCTGAAGGCAAATGCTGTGTCAGGAGGTCCCACGATCACCTCGGTCTGGCTGGATGTCACACGGCAGGTTATAACCACCCTTCGTCTCTCCCTGAAGTGACGCGAACTTGGCTGTTCCACAGCTCCAGGTACAGGAAAAGCACCACTGGCTGCAAGAAGCGGGTGACTAATTTGTAATGAATAATTTATGTGAGTAACGCTGCCTTTTTTCCAGTATGTGAGATGTCTGTAGGAAAAGGCTGCCTTTTCCCAGAGAAACTTGGTTTTTAGAGACCTTATTTTGAATAATCTCTGAAAAAAAGAAAATCTTGGTCTGCAGCTTATTAGTGAGTTGTTTGTTGTGAGTGTTTGATAGTCCAAATCCAGACTGTCTTGCATGCATGCACACAGCTCACATGGGCCTGATTAAAGTCCATTTAAAGTCAGAGGGAGCCCTCCCACCACCACTGCCAGGCCCTGGGACGTGCAGTGGACCTCCTGATTTGAAGGGTGCAGGCAGTACTCAGAAGCAGGTTTCTCCCGCGCTTGCACCTGGCTGTAGGTGTCCATCGCGCTTGCCGAGACTCTTCAACAATAGCTTAAAATTTGTCAGTTCAGGGAACAGTATCTCCTCTGGCATAAGCACAAGTGAGCTTTGGGCAGCATCCTTGTAAGCTCAGAATGTAGGAAGAGATTTTTTAACAGGTTTTGTGAAAACAACTTCTTGCACAGAGAAGACAGCCTGGTCTAAAATTATGTGGGATAAATTCTTTGAAAATGCTTTTCCAGTTTCAAAGCACAATTCCCACTTTCTTTCCATTCCCTTACATCAGTTCTGTCCATTCCAGCTCTTATCGTTGGCTTTATTCTTGACTCCTAACTCTTGGAAGTACCACGCTGCCCACCTCTGTACCCTGGAGCAATCCGGGAAGTGGGCCCTACATCTGGCCACAGGTCCCACCCGTTTCAGTGCGGTACTGAGACTTGCTGGGAGCGGAGCTCCTGGGACATCCAGTCCAGTGTGTGCTATGACTAATTGCAAGGGCTAGAAACCCGTTTATGAACTCCCAGTTGGAGCTTTGAAAGTCTGGTTCTGCAAGCGTGAATCCCTTTGACTGTTCCCAGGAGCACGCAGGCGCTTTTGAAAATCTCCCTCATTCCAATTTCTAGTGCTTTGTCTGACGGGCCTTGGGCTGATGGAGCGTGTCAGACTCCACGCAGCCCCCAACCCGACTGCGGTAACGTTTTCCAGCAGCTCCTGAGAGGAGATGCCACTGCGCGTGGGATACAGCTCCCCTCAGCTAGCCTTGCCGAGGTTACTCTGAGGTTAATCCATCGTACGCTCACATGCGTGGTGTGTCGCAGCGCAAGGACGGTCCCCGTGAGTCCCTGGGCTGTGCGGCATCATTACCCTTCCCACAGTAGATCAGACTCTGACAAACAAGAGCACCCGTTCCTGAGAGCACAGGGGTGCTGAGAGCCAGGCGCTCGTGCATGCTGAGTTGGCCAGAACCTTGTGACAAGGACACCAGGAGATTCCCAATTTCCAGACTGATGTCTTCTTAGAGAAGGAAAATGCTGAATGAGAGCAAGAATGCTCAAAGCTGCTTCTTGAAACAGTGTAAGCACTGAAAAAAGAAACTTATCTCTGAGGTAGGAAAGGGGATCTCTTGCAACCCAAGAAGGTTCAGTGGTTTGTTCAAAGGCGTGCACAAGTGTCAGCTGGTCCCCTCTGGTTCCCAAGAAAGTCTCCATCTTTCCATCGCCTCTGAAGCTTGGTCGTGACTCTGCTCCCCACCACAAGAAGGCTTCCTGCTTCTTGCAGGAGTCTCCTGGTCTGTTCTCATGACGCAAGCTCCGCCGTAGCTGCTGCACCCACCCTTGTCCCCGCAGCCTTCTCCAGAAAGCTGCAACTTCTCCCCAGAGCAGTTCCAGCTGTTCTGGAGCACAGAAGCCACAACAAGGTCTGCTGCCCAGCCATAGCCTTTTCCACAGTGGACCACATCCATAAAACAGATCTGAACATGAAGGATGTATTCCAGCCTTCGCCTCACAGCAGACTAAGGGTTCGTCCCTCTCCCGCAGCAAGTCTTGGGAGTCCAGACCCAAAACCATCCATGCTGTATCGCTGTCAAGCATGTCCAGAGTCCAGCTTTTGTCTGCTTCCAGGCTTGTCTGCAAGTAGAGGAAAGAAAGGGTGAAGAGAAGGCAGAATGGGTGGTATCTTTAAAACCAGAAAGCAGTAATAATTTTTTGGTGGAGCTAAAGCATCCATATTCAAGGAGGGACTGAAAAATAGGAAAGAGCCCAGCCTCCATAGCTGTGCGATAGCCGCGGGTTAGCCAGCACGGAGCAAGAGCACTAAGCCATGACAGGAGGCTGGCGTAGTATCATCTCAGATTATTAGTGCCTCTTGTTTTATAAGCTAAGTTCTGGGGGAGGAAATATGCGGTGAAGTGAAACTGGTGATTGTACAGGCACGCTGGCGATTAGGGTTGAAGTGGGTGGGCAGTCTGTGGGGGCTGGTGTGTTAACTCCAGCCAAGGAGAGGCACATGCTTTCCAATCTATGCTATCTCAGTTTCAGGGCTGCAGACAACCCATCAGGGTGTCATTAACAAGCAGTTACTCTGCTCTCGTTGCTGCGCTTTAAGGAAATATGTCAAAGGCATTTCTGGTGAGCGAGCTCGGTGCGATCAGATTGCTCCAGCCTTCTCACAGCATTCCATTCAGATTATAATACACAATAGTTCAGACCCTGCTGTGTCCCATTACTCAATTATGAAATTGCTTTAGAAGTTGGGAGCTTACTGATTGGCTCCGAATGATTTCATACCCATCATATTTCTGTGTGTTTGCACTCTTGGGCTGATTGCTCCGTCTAGTTGGTTCAAGTCATTTCACCCTTCTGTTTCATGCACTAGAATATCACAGAATCACAGAATCACAAGGGTTGGAAGGGACCTCGAAAGATCATCTAGTCCAACCCCCCTGCCAAGGCAGGGCCACCTAGAGCACATCACTCAGGAACACGTCCAGTCGGGTTTTGAATGTCTCCAGAGAAGGAGACTCCACACCCTCTCTGGGCAGCCTGTTCCAGTGCTCCGTCACCCTCACAGTGAAAAAGTTTTTCC
>VWZZ01000681.1:164729-230104 GCA_013399095.1 Psophia crepitans
CCATCATCCATCCACCTGGTTACATCCTCATAGAAGGCTATCAGGTTGGTCAGCCATGACTTTCCCTTGGTAAAACCATGCTGACTGTTCCAAATAACCTTCTTGTCCTTGATGTGCCTGGAGACAGTGCCAAGGACAAGTTGTTCCATCACCTTTCCTGGGATGGAGGTGAGGCTGACCAGTGATATATCTTATACCTCCCTGCATCACTATCAAAATCCCATTCAACGTGCTTTGCATCTTCAAATCAGGCGGTGGAAGCGCAAATTACCTTTGAGGTCAGTTGCTGTGGGTACGAAGCCTTCACGTTATTGCCTAAGAGCTAAAAGAAGTGGGAAAGTGTAGTGAACCGAAGGACAATCCTGTCGTGCGGAGCTCTTCTGTGCAGCGCCCTGTGAGGGAGCAAAATGGGGAAAGACAACTGGAATGTCAACTGCATTTGTTTGTGTAGCTTCTGCCACTCAGGCTGAATCCTAAAGCACTTATCCTCTAAGCATTGCAACCATTTAATCCACTAAGCATCACGGCCAGCCTGTGTAAAATTTAACTTTGTTCATGAATTGCATGAAAGAGGGAAGGGATAAATTATATTGATAGTTTGTGCAGATATGACCTACTTTTGTGTATCAGATCTTTACGCATCTGTTTGCCTTCCTGCCTTGCTTGTCATGGGGTAAATATTTCTCAGTGGTGGAAGACTTAATGGGGAGAAGCACTGCTGTTTTATGTGTAAAACAGGGATGTTACACCTGTTTGAAATTCAACCCACAAAACCTGAATGTGGTTTGATTCCACCAAATGACCCAATTTATCTGATCCTCTTTAAAACAAGAGCAAGAATGAAGTCAGGACTCAGCTTGCCATCTTTAGGATGTTCAGTCCTGTTTGTATCCATCCATGCAAGAACCGAAGCAAGGTCCTGCTCTAAATTAAAATAATGTTATGTGTTCTAGTTTTGGAGAGCCAAAATAAAATCAGTCTTTGAACTCTTCTAAAACTTACTGCAAGTGACCACTTTGAGCACCTATTGTTAACAGCAGCATAAATTTTCAGGACCATTTTGTACCACCCAAAGCAAAAAAGCAGAGGCTGAAGAACTGATATTATGGGGCGCTGCCAGAGCCTATTAGAATCAAATTGTCGACATCTTCTAGAGAGATGCTGAGCTTACAAAAAATGTCTGGGTAAAAATGTCCTTCCTTGGTATGCAATTATTAGTTTTCTCCCTTCTCCGTCAATAAAGGAATGTGATGTAGAGTCAGAGCAAACTGCTCAGAGGGTTGGATGTGTTTAAAAGCCTGTGGATATGGCCAAGCAACTGGATGCCACTGACCTTGTGATCAAGCCCTCGATCTGTTGTTCAAAGGGAAGAGATTTCTTAATGAGAAGCCTGAACTCTGGTGGTCCATCAAGAGTTTCTCTTGGGCCAAATCCTGAAAGCCTCTCTAGGTTAAGTCCTTGCTGGAGACGTTCCGATACATGCACAAATAAAAATGAAAAGAGGACACTGGATCTGTCTGGCTTGTCTTTAAGGAATAATTTCTTTCCCAGAATCAGCATTCAGCATTTCCCCCCCCGCCTCCTGTCCAGATTAGACCACCAGCAGGTTTGTTTCACCCTCTAGGTGTTATCAGGGAATTACTGGAAAGCAGCATGACTTTCTATACCTTTGATGCTGTTAAAATGATAGTCCCTTTTGCCTACACGGGGATGTAGCTAGAAGGTCTTTGAAAGGTTTCAGCTTATGTTTCCAAGAAGAACCACTGATTTTCTGATGAGTTAAGGCTTTGGCAACAGCAACAGGATTCTCTCACCTGCCAGCAGATAAGGATCAACGTAAATGTTCACCATTCTGGGCTATGCTATTCAGTCAATTGAATACTCAAAAAAACCCCCAGTATTGTGCGATCTAAATTTTCCCCTTTCAGACTTTCCACTGGCTGTGATCGTTCTGACAATCTGCCATGCCGCTAGCACAGAGAGGTGCTTATCTTGCAAAGTTATTTCATGTATTTATTAACTTATTGTGTTTACTTATTTAACTATTCTCTGCAGATGAGACATATGGCAAATGCTGGCCAGCTTAGTCTCAGCTGCTTCTCAGATCCAGATGCTAATATCATTTCATAACTTGGCTTGGGCAGTTCAGATCTGTACCAAAAGACTCTGTTTTGAATTACCATTATATTTGATATTAATACTAAGCATACTCACAGCTGTCCTACATTGCTATTTCCACCCTCCCTGGGATTCAGCTCTCAGACAGAGGACATAACACTCTTGTATGTCTGCCTCTCAGGCTTTTAGATCTGTCCTGGACTCACAGTGTAGCGTCTACAGCAGAGATGATGTTCTAATTGCCACTGCATCCTTCTCAACCTATGAGCTTGATGGCTTTTTCAAGGTCAGGCCTAACCTGGAAAGTTTTTCCATCATCGTAATAGTGATCTTCAACTGGGCAGTCCAGGAAAGGCTTATGTGCAGACCATCCAAAGTCTCCGAGGGTATTTGGGATGGGGTTTCAGAAGTATTTACTCACCTAAAGATGGGGAATAGTATCTAGCAGGATTTTCCAAACCACACCAGGCCCAGATCTTCAGTGGTATTCTGTCTTTGTCCTGGTGAAGTCAATGGGAGTTAAGCACTGAAGAATGCCGAGGGTGTAGGTCTCCATGCCGCCTTCCCTGGGACACATCTGCACCTTTAGGAGCACAAACACCTTTACAAGCCTGGTGATGGCAAGCCCCAACCAGGCAGCTGAGCACATGGCTCCCCCCAGCTCCTGGGGAACTCTCACCTGCGGACCTCCGTCTGGAAATAAAACCTCCCAGCTTGCGCGTGTTGGCTGCTGACTAGGGACCTGGTGTCCACCCCGGTTTGGGGTGTGGAGGGTGCCCAGGAATGGCATTTCCAGCTTGCTAAGGGCAGTGCTCTGCCAGCTGGGACTGCGTAAACCTCTCTCATCAGCAGGAATGACACTTCGGTCAGCTGCATGACTCAAGTATTTTCTTTTTCCCACAGAGGCAGAGCTGTTAGGGATAGGAAAAACAACAGTTCAGTTCCTTGTGCTCTCAGGATCCTCGATGAGCAACGCTCCAAGCCACCTTTTTGTCCACGGCCACTGATGTGCCCTGGACACTGTTTCTTTAGCGCCAGAGCAGAATGTGGTCTTCTGCTAACGAACAGGTCAGCAGTTACTCTTTCTAGAGAGGCAGGATCTAGTGCCTGTACTCACTAAAAGCTAAATATTTCTGTTGCTGACAAACTAATTTATCACCTTTTCTGGATGAAAATGGGAGAAAAGCTGTAAATCCAAAGTAAATCCTATCCTCAGCAAGCCCCCAGGAGTCAGCCCAGAGATGTTAGGACAAAGGCTAGAAAACATCTTGGGTGACGGTCAGCTTTTGAGCAGGTTGGCAGCCTTGGCACAAACCCATTAAAATCCACAGCATTGCAGCAGGCATAAATCTGGCCCCAGTAGCGAAACGTCCTGGCCAGATGTGGGTTTGAGGTGCACCTCGCCTGGGTGCCTTCCAAGGTACACCGAGATGCATGCTGTGCAGCAGAGAGTCAGCTCCTCTCCCTCCATCTTCTGCTTTCTCCTCAGAGAGGATTCAAGTTTACTTAATCTCAGATTTCTTGCTGAAAAACACTCAGTGAGCATGAAACGCCTTTGAACTCCGGGAGCATTGCTACTGCCTGTAACGAGGCCGGGTAGCAGGAGACAGCCGCTTCCGCAGCTATTACAAACACATCTGCACGCCGCGATGCAGGAAGCATCTGAAAGCCTCCGCAGCCTCGCACGCTTTTGCAAGCACGTCAGGAAACACGACGGACAGAGCTTGTGACCGGCACGTCCCGCTCACCGGCCTGCACACGGTATGCGGCGGGGGCAAAGTGCGGAGCTTAATATAAAAGTATTTCCAGCCCAGACAACAATCAGCTGCGAGGGACTTGGAATCCAGGAGAAAGCGGATAGCCAGGAAACCCTTTCCATGAAGTGAAGAGAGGATTTAGTTGCTGAGTGCTGCAAAGATGCATACATTTTCCTAAAAAAACATTCGTGGTGCCAACATGAAGATTCAGTGCATTGTCCAAACAAGCCAAGTTTCTTATTAAAACCAATTGCTTTGGTTTGTTAGGCTACTTTACTATGGTGCCTCTAAGCCAACATATGTATTTGGGTTTAGAAGAGCTGTTTCAGCCAAACCTTAGGTGGCTAGAAATGAATGTGAGCTGAGCAGATGCAGGGTGTCATTTGCCCACTACTGTCCTTCGGAGGCTGTTTCATGGTACGTGGTACATGGCATGTCAGATGTTGGCTTTCTCTGAGAGAGCAGATGGCCTCGGGATGGAGCCGCACATGATAACCCCACACGATAAGAGGGACAGCCAACGTTGTGGGAACCCTAGGTGCTCTGCATTTGCATGCACAGTAATGTAACGGAAGAAAATAAGACAAAATACACGTGCTGTTTCTTGTAATCTGGATTGCATTTGACCAAATGTCATGAATAGCAAAGACCATTTTGAAGAGAGACACAATAACTTTTGTTAGGATAACTGTGATGATACCAGAAAAGCAGATGAAGCCCTTGTACGCTTCAAAGCTTCTTTGTTTTTTCCAGCTGTATCGGTCTAAAGCCCATCACTACAGCAATACTACTGCCAGCACAAGAAATAAACCCTGTGGGCTTCTGAAGTGCAGTTCTGCTCTCACGGCATCACAGTTGTTCCAGCCGTGCCGATGAAGGCAGGTGGAGTAAATGAATTTGGAAGCAGGTCTGGTGTGTGGATGTGCTAAACAAAAAAAAACACCCTTGAAAAATCTCTTGAATGTGTATCTGAAGCTAGAATTATTAATTTTTACTTCATCTGGAATATGGCGCCAGAAGATTGGCTCTGTTGTAGCAGAGCAAGTCAAAAAGAGATTAAGACTTTAAAGGGGATGGGTAGAGATGGCAATTCCGATAGTAAAACGCATCGAAAATCAGGAAGCCGAGAAATAGGGATTCTTCTTTTCCTGTTCCTTTATTAAGCGTTTTAGTTCCTCTCAGCTCACACCTGTAGTGTGTCAGTGCTGATGTGTTCCCCCCCGAGATTATTATTTCGGTGTCACCGTTGTCACTGTTCTCATCGTGGCAGACACAGAAGGAAACCCAAAAGACCTTGTTTGGGGAAGAGACTGGTAAAAGCTGAAGGATCTTCTGTTTTTCAGAAATAACAAGATGGGAGTCAGAAACAGCACTTTAAAAATATTGAGCCTCAGCGAACGTGTGTCTCCACAGCCCCTCCGCGTGAGTTTGGCTCGCGCCTCTTCCTTTAACACGCTTCGTGATCCTGATCCCATCACTGTGCTGATTACCTATTTTCTAAACGAATTTAGCAAACCAATGATGTTGTAATGAGCTGGCTAGTGATGCAATCATCTGCGCTGGGCGGTGGGTCGAGCTGCTCCGCGCTGCCCCGTGGTTACCAGTTTGGGAGCACTCCACTGTCAGACGTACCAAGGCAGACCTGAGTCCCAAGGGGAGATGGGTTTTGCGCAGGGAAGTGGCTGTAGACTGCAAAATAGCGACTGTGCTCGGTGCCCTTGACGTATCCACGCGTGCTGCGAGATGTGAGGACCTGACACTCCATCTCTGGAGAGCAATGGAGCATTGGTACCTGCCGTTTCCACGGGCCATTTCCATCGCTCAGCACAGTCAGCTTTTTCAAAGCAAGGACGTACGGCAAGTCCTAGATTCCCATGATCTGAGCAAAACCTCAAATTCAGCCTGCCTTCCGTGAGCGGTATTCGCACATCTGAGACTCAAGGCAAGCTCCCAGCCTAACTATCAGACTCTTGGCAGCAACTTCCACACCAGTTTGTTGTATTTGGACTCGAGATTCCCCCTTGACCCCAGAAGTCACACTAAAACGCTAAAAGTATTTTCTTTACTTGCTAAAGAAAACACAGAGGACTTTATTTAGTTATTCAGAACTCCTCAGCCATTCTTCAGTCACTTTGTGATTTCCAGAGATTGTATCTGTGCCGCTGTCTCCCGGCTCCGATCGCTCGGAGGGTAAGGAAAGCTGTTACATTTCATTGTCCTCAAAAGAGGGGAGAAAAATCCGACTCGTGCTCCCAACCCAAACAACTCCGCTGCCTCACGCATTCTTGACAGCCAGCGAGGCTCCATTGAAAACCGTCTGTAGCCTTTAACTCCCTTCTAACAAGTTGGCCATTTCCATAGAGAAGATTTTTTCTCCGCTGATTTATGAGCTTTAATTTATATGCAAGCCTGGAATACTTGCTTTGGGAAGAGTTCTACCTCGAGCCAAGCAAGCACTGCGATGTACGGCGCTTCGCATGGTATGTTTGGTATTTTCATGGCCCAGTCTGTAGCAGGCCAAAAAATCCCCAGGTCGGGAGCAAGCCTGGTTGTAGGTGGTGCCGAGAGCGGTGCCGAGAGCGCTGCTTCCCAGCCCGGCTGGGCCAAAAAGGTGCGTTACTGAGCTGGGTGGATTGAACAGGTTTGGAAAGCCTCGGCGTGACCCAGGCAGGCACAGCCTGTAAGCGTGGAAGCGCTGCTGCAGCCCGGGCTCCCGTGCAGCCCATACATGATCTGGGAAATTGTTTAACGGTGTCTCAATGGGTGGTAATGGGATTTTCCAATCCAGAGCTGAATCGCTGGAGCTTGGGTGTAGGTAGGATTGTGCTGACTCCGCCGTTTCCTTTGGAAGGGATCGAGAGCATTTGGCACTTTTATACGTCGGGTCAGGAGCTCCTGACTTCTGGCTTCTCAGCTGAGAGATGACAACTGGTGCTGTGCATCCCCAGCCACAGCCACATCCCGCCTTGCTTTGCGTTTATACCTACTAGGACAACCCAAATTCTGCTGTGGCATCTCAGCTGAAAGTTGGTACCTTCTAGCTGAAGGGTGGTGGATTTTCTACGTGCTTTACTAACTACATCGCCTGCAATGCAGGGGCAACATGCTTTTCATCCATCGGTTTGTTATCAGCATCTGTTGCTGTGCCGTACACACAAACGAAGGGATCAGCTTCTGTGTACTTAAAACGTGAGGAGCCATGCTAAAATCACTGGAGTTTGGTGAAGCAAGGAAGTATGCTCATCCTACCCAGCCCTTCCTGCCCTCTCAAACGTAAGTTGTAATACCCAGGAAAAGCATCCTGTTGCTTCCACAAGAGGCATTCCATGCTGTGTCCAGAGGAGCAGGCTCAGCGTGGAGGCTGCTGGGGTCGCTGAGATCCCTGTGGGCAGCACTTGTTTCAGGGAAGGCACTAGCAGGTTTCATTTCGCCAAGCAGAAATTGCCAGGCGGCAACATCTTTCGGGAGTGCCTTCCTTCAGCCAAGCAAGCAGGGTAAGCGTGGTTGCAACCGCATGATTCCTCATCCTTGCACACATGAACTACAAGCTCTTGTAACTGTCCCCCAGATGAGTCACGCCAACCCATGGCTGCCCCACAGGGAGCTCCTGGTTTGCCTTGCAACAGCCAGGAGTGCGCACCCAGGTAGCAAGTGCACCGGCACCACGCGGGGCAGAGGTGTATAGAGTTACTGTGCTTTGACAGGTTATGACAGGTCAGCTCAGGCCTCAAGGAAGGTGACTAGACCTGATGAGCTTGGGTTTGCCCTCAAAGGCACACAAGGGCAGCTGCTGTTGCTTGTTGAACTTGTTAGCTGTGGTAACAGGATCACGGCTGAACCCTCAAGGGCTCAGTCCAACAGCACGGCCAGAAGCCACGCAGAAAAGCACTGAACTACCTGGGTAAATCCCTCTACACAGGAAAACACCAACATGCTGACAGTGAAACCCGTTCTCTAAACATCTAAACATTCTCCAAACCTGGCCTTAGGCCAGGTTCCTCAAGCATGTTTAGCGCCCCGATTCCCACCGAGTACACCAAATACCTTCAAATGCCTGAAACTTGATTGTAGTGGAAGGAAGCATGTTGGCTTTGGAGGATGGTAATGAAGGCTGGATTCACCAGCTTAGCACTGGATGGTGATGGTTACACATCCTGGAGCTAGCAAGAGCTGTTGGCCTGGTGGGTCACCTATGCAGAACTGTGAGCTAGCAGCTGCAGTGTTTTTACATAGCTGTGGTTATCTGATCTTGACTTTTATTATTCAGTTACATCAACTCTCTCAAAAGCCTCAAAATGCTTTATCTAGCACATTGAGATTGGGGTCTTGCTACTAACTGTTACGCACCTCCAACTTCACATGGGAATGAAAAGACAGTGCTCTAACTTATGCTCTGCTTTAAGTAAAAGTGAGAAGGCTCTGGGCAGATGAGGAGAGCTGTTGTCTTCACAGATGAAATGGTGAGGAGTTCACACAACAGTGTTTGGTTCTTTGCAGCAGGCTTTTTCTGCTCAATGCCCAACAAACTGGTCAATGGCTGGGTTGCCTTCTCCCCTTGGTGATAATAATAATCACTACCTGGATATGAAATTTGGAAGGGTCCTGCTACACTTGAGAACCTCCTTTCATCTGATAGATGGCTTCTGTGACTACGTAGCTAATGGGAGCCCACTGGGTTACCACTGACTGTAGGAGGACTCACTGAAGTACACCTAGAAGGCCTCCCATTGAAAGTGGTGTCGGGTTTATGGAACAACCCATGGTGGGGCTGTTCAGCACCTGAGGATGCATGCAGATCTGAATAAGATAGAGTGATGGACATCTCAGGAGGCTGGGAGTGTGAGTTTGGACCCAGACACCAAGGCTTATTCACACACGATAAGGCCGCTTGGGGGAGAGGCATAGGGCTATTTATTTATGTGTTTGGCTGGAGACAAGGCAATAAAAGGTGATCTTTCAGAAAGCTCAGAATAAGGAAACCTGAGCCAGAGACAGCCTCAGCCTCCTTCGCTGTTATCTGTGTTGCACTAAACAATAATTCATCGCTCTCTGGCTTATATAAAATTGCACTCTTGGATGTGACCTCCCTCTCGGGACCCACTCCACCCACCAGTACCTCCCTGACCTCATCGCCCCTCTCCCTTCTCCACCCGGCACTCGCTCCCGCAGTGTTGGCCTCCTCACCCTGTTCCCCACTGGCAGCTCCTCACAGCCGGGGCTGGGTGCTCGCTGGTGGCCAAGCTTGCTCTTGTGAAGTTTTTTGTCCCTGCCTGGGAGCCCTCTCCTCTAGCTGTCTCTCACCTTACGCCTACCTTCTTCCAGCTTTCCCTCTCCACCGCTTCCTGATCCTCCCTCTAAAAATAAGCTCTGTGGCTTGGGAGTTTCCAAATAAACAAACAAACTACAACAAACCAGTGGAAGGTTGTAGTTTCCACCACTTTTCTTTCACTTACCTAGAGTGGGAAACCACCTTTCGCAGAAAGACATCCCCATGCATTGCACAGAAGAACACGCCAGTGAAGAAGACAGGCACGGTACTTTGGCACAGCCACGGGTGTGTGTCATCCAAGATGGTCCTAGCAGAAGAGGGATCTCACAGTCCTTGTGATGCCTCTCCCATCCCCACCCTTCTGAGCTACAGCGATACATGAGCTCTCTGTTATTGGTAAAGAAAACAAAACTCAGAGGTGGTCATCACAGCAGCTTGTTCATCACACAAGCAATGTTGTTCTCCACCAACTTAAGCAACATGGGATGAACTGAGCTCTTGGGAAGTAGATAAAAACTTCATTGAAAATGCCTGGGAAACAAAATTCTCTTCAGGTGTGACACCTCCACTGCTTGATCAACAGCTGGGTAACTGGGGCAAAGGTCTCAGAAGCAACAACAACAACAACATCTAAACATATTAGCATGTATATAAATATATGCATACTGTATCTCAGCAGTATAACTTGTCTGATATTAAGAGTGCATATTCTGGATATGGGTCTCTCCTGGCAGCTCCCCAGCTCTGCTTCCAGAGGCCGGCAAACATGGGAGTCTCAAGGACTCTACTGGCATGACAAGGTGCCACTGTGACTGTGCTGCGTGTCCGGAGGCTTTCATGCAAGAGGCAAGCAGAGATGGCCTCACTGAACAGACCAAATCCTGCTCACCCTATTCAAACTAGCCCTGAATGAAGAAAAATTTGGTCCAATACATTGCTTTGAAGTTACTGTCTGATCATGAGTCACTGTCTGGCCGCCCCAGTTATTAGGCTGCTTCTGCCACCTCTTGCTTTTCCTTACAAGTTCCACAGTGCTTTAATTTCCTCCTTCCTTTAGCCTTTTGCTATAGGTCAGTGTCTGGCAGGGATGGATTCAGCTACATAACGGCTGTGCCAGTGCTCCCTTGGTCGGGTCATCAAACCCCCACAGGCATTGCTGCCTGAGGCAGGGAGCCATTCAACAAGCTCAGATAGAATAGAATAGAATAGAATAGAATAGAATAGAATAGAATAGAATAGAATAGAATAGAATAGAATCATTAAGGTTGGAAGTGACCTCAAGGATCATCTAGTCCAACCATCCCCCCCCCCACCTATTACGTGCTAAGTGTGTGTTTGTGTGCCGAAATAACTAACCTGGTGCAACGCTCGGTGCTTGCACAGTCAGACTGGTGCTCCTGCACCCTTTCCAATGCTGACTGATCCCTCGCCCAACCCACACGCCTCTTTGTACCAATAAACCCCAATACCAGCCCAGAACTGTTTGTGGTGCGAGTTTTCCACATGGATTACAAAGATTTCAAACACAAACCAGACTGCAGGTCCTCAGAGAGAACACGCGCTTCAGGCTGCCTGCCTCGCGGGTTATCCTCTGCTCCTCCTTTTGATGCTCACTTACAGGAAAAAGCGTTTGAGCTGGAAGGACCTCTCTGCTTTCTGTGTAAGGGAAAAGAGTAAGAAAAATCCCTGTCCTACGGCATTACCAGTTGTGTTCCCACCACAATGGGCTGGGGGAATAAAACCCCAAATTTTTCAGACAGAAGCAACACCTTACATAGCTCTCCTGTAGGTCTAAAGGCTTGGCAGGTTGTTTTTCTCTACATCAGTTTGTCAGATAAAACATACTACCCTTATCTCTGCAAAACTTCCTTTCCAGAAAGGTACACGGCATGATTTCCGTAATTCCTATGGCTTAGGAGATGAATGGAGCAATCCCTGACCTCTGATGTGCGGGAAACCAGCAAGGTATTGCACCATCCTTTGTGAGGTTCTCGGAGTTCCAGGGATGGACGCCGCTATGCAACCTATGTGTCATCCTCCTCGTACCTATTCCTTCTTTGCAACTCCTGAAGTCACAGGGACGCATGTCCTGGATTTCTTTGCATTTTGCAGTGTGAAGAAAACACCCCCAAAGCCTCCATTCAAGAACGCTTCATCAGTCCCTTCCGTCGCCTTCGCCTCCGTTTCCACACACACCCGGCGGAGCCGAGTCGTGTCAGCAGCTGCAGCAGTGCCGTGCGCTGGTGGTTAATGACGAGTGTTTACGGTGCACTTCATGGTGGAGTGCTAAAAGAAAGGAATTAGAGAAAGACAGGGGAATGATGAGGAGGCAGATCAGGATTTTTTTGTTCCTGATACCTAGCACAAGCCTGTGGTTAGCTAGAATTTTACTTCTCTTAACAGAGATTCACATTCACTGAGATGGGGAAAATACAAGCCAGGCTTGTCCTCAGGTTAAATCTTGCCCCTTGGAACTTCAGTAACAGGAATAATGTCAGATGAGTTTTCCAGAGTTCAAAACCTTATCGAGCTCTGAACCATATTGGCTTTACATCTCACCTCTGAAGATGAAATACATGGAGCTAGAAATCAGTTCACTTTCCGCCAAACAGGAACGTGCCTGAGCATCCACGCCGTGCTGACAGCCATGTCGTACTGGAGTGTCCCGAACGACCTGCGGCTTTGAGGAGTGCATTTGCATACACGGTTGAAGAAAATTTGTTTTATTTTCTGTGATACATTTTTACCGAGTTTTCAGCCACTGGATACGATGCTCTGTTTCGGAGCAGGCCGCAGGAATAGCTGTATGGCCATAACTGGGTAAGTACGGTACACGGGAAACACAAAATGAAACTTTTCATGTTTCAGAGAGTTGAAACATAAAACGAAAACGTGAGGTGAGCTGGGAAAGAAAAGGGTTAACCATTTAAAGGATTGAGTTAAACAAAATATATCTGTGCAAGAGTCTCCCCAAGGAAGTGGCTGAGACCACATCGCTTGGATCATTTAAAATTGGACTGTACAAAGCAATAGAGAAAATTCTGCAGGGAACAATCCTTCACTGGCAGGTGGGATGGACTCAATGACCTAATAAGTCTTTTCCATCTCTAAGTCTACAAGATGAGTCTATAACTAGTGCAATATGGTTTTGCCCAGAGTTCCCATGTGTTGGTTATGAACAGAGCCAGGCTGCACCAAACTGTGTCTTGTTTAAGTTAACTATTTACGTGGTTCTTTTGCCCCATGCTGGTTCCTTTTTTAGCAGACTCCCTCCCTAAACACATGATTCTTTTATACTCACTTCATTTTTGGTACGTAAAGCATGTTAAATCACATACTGTGTCATATGTTTTCCTTAAAATAGAACAAGGCGGCAGGAAAACAGCCCCTTTCTCTTCCATTTCTGACCCTCTGACTCTCACCTTGGGAAGGATTTGGACCACCTGGATCCTCGACCCGGTTGTCCATCAGGCAGTTCCTAGCATCTCGTCATGGCAGAGAAATGCTCCTTTTACTTGATGTGTGACGTGGCACCAGCCAGAGCCTTGCATGTCCCGCGTGGCACACGGTCACCCTGCCCGGGTAGTGCCATTTGGGGTCTCAGAGCTCAAACTGCATTTACTTTGCTCTCAAGTGATTGAGTCCAGCTGGATAAACTCAAAGTCTGTGCTGTCTGTTCTCTGCACCCAAAATCCCTCAAATTCATGAAGGGAAAGGCACCTGCGATGTGTAAATGGCTGATTTTGGGCTTGCCAACATACCTGCAGGCAAGGGATTCAGCCCCGCCTGGAGTCGGTGGGAGTTTTAGGGGCTCTCTGCGTCTTCAAGATCTTCTGAAGCAGTGTTTGGTCCTGGCCAGCCCTGCTTGGCAGAGGGCCTGCACCTAACCCCACAGGAGAGCAAGTGCTCCAGACGTTGTATTTGGCTGCAGGCTTCTTTCCCCCTCCACCTCAGAAGCGTGTTGGCCAAAGCCAGGCAATGAGGTCGGATGGGCTGCTAGATGATGGGGCTAACAGACGTGATCAAAGGGTTGCTGCTGCAGGCCCTGGGGCTGTGTTCAGCTTTCTGCTTCTCCACTTGCCAGCTCTGGCTGGGGGAGGTTTGGGCAGAGGTGCCCAAGCCTGGGACTTTTGTGTCCTTCCCTGGCAGAGAGATGTTCCACAAGAGGCACTGAGAAACTGCTGTTAAGCAGAGAAATCCTGTTAAGCCATGACAGAATTGGGTGACTTCCCAGGTGCTCACTGGAAGGGGAGGTAGGCATGGAGCACACCAAACTGCAGTCACTCCTTTCTCCTGGGGATCTCGGTTGCTTGAAGCCTCCTCCTGTCCCAAGGAGATAAAGCAAACTTCTCCTGCTGAGCTAGGCGGCACTCCTTTGGGAAGATGCAAGATGTGACCTTCTTCTGAAGGTCTGACATGCCTGTGACATCTGAAAGCCTAGCAGTGTGTAATGCCATGCTGAGTCCCAAACCCTTCTTTGTCACTGACCACACTGAGCTACACTGCCCCATGTGAGCTTGCTCTCCAACATTCATACCATTGCAAAGGGCCAACAATCAACATCACTACTGTACTGTGCTGCCTGCTTCATCACTTGTGATGAGCCTGCTTCATCCCTTGCTCCCTGCATCCTCCCACCCATCCCACCCCTGTGGAAACCCTTCTAGGAGCGCCCGTCATAGCAGGGAGGCGGCAGTAGGACGAAACATTGGTGCAGGCAGCAAGGACGCGGTTCTAGCCATGGCTGCTGGCTGGGCTGCGTCTCTCAGCAGTGAAGGATGAGCTTTCAATACCCTACCAGAGCAGATGTGGAAACGCGCAGCGAGCGAAGGGCCGAGCAGAAAGGCTGGCTGCCCTGGCGAGGGACAGGGATATTTACAGCCTGGGATGACGAAAATGAAAATAGCTCCACGTCTGAGCAAACAGGACAAACGAATAGCGCGAGGGATGAAGGCATCACAGCCAGCCTGGGAGTATTTCGTGCTGCTCATTGTGGCCTCTTCCAGCGACCACTGCATCTGTGGTAAGCATCTTCATGGCAGCAGGCTCTGCTGGGTCCCTGCACGGAACCGAGGGAAATCCAGGTCTGTGGGGAGGAGTGAGTGGGCTACTGCATCGCATATCGTCTTGAAGCAAATCCCCCCCCATGGCTGCGCTCCCACAACTTCGCTGAACTCGGCAGCCGAGGAGGGTCCATGGATTTCACGCCTGCGCAAGCACACCGCATTGCCAGAGGCTGGCCACCCCGCGCAAGCTATCCGGACCCTAGGCCTAGACAAGATGCAACTGCATGTTACGTCCCCGTTTACTTCTGAAGTCAGATGGGTGAGCAGGAGTGGGGCATTTCAGGAGGTTTTGGATTATCTCCTACTCCCATCTCCTGCTGCATCTAAGTACCTCCTGCTCTGCTGTTGATCTAATCCAGCTACTCTCACCTTGGGGCAAGGAGGAGGAAGGGGGACTCCAGGCTCATGCTAGAGCAGCATCTCCAGGAGTTCTCCTGAGGCTCTGCATTTTGGTCCTCCTTCCTCAAGGCCCTGTGCCACAGCCTGCCCAGGCAGCTGGGTTGGGCCTAACCCCAGCCAGGGAAAAATGGATATTCATTCTCTCCTCGAGCAGAGAGTCCCTGGGTGTCTTCTCACCCAGTAGTTCGAGCTAACGTTTAAAACAAGTTTAGGCACCTATGCTACGACTTACATTTCACTTAAGTATTTCCCTTTGGCTGGCTATGAACTTTCAGAGAAACCTTAACCAACAGTATGCACAGGGGCTTAGGTGGACCTTTGCCACGCAGCTCTGGGCTCTTCCTCACTGAAACGAGAAGAACCTCAAGTCCTGGTTACTTTTAAAAACCAGCAAACTAACCCTTAGCTTCTTCAGATCTCAGGTTTGTGAGGTGAAGGTACAATCCCTGCACAGAACTGCTCTGGCATCACTAATGGAGCTCTTCAGATGCTCCAAGTTCACTTTCTGGGACAGTGCCACAGTGCGCATCACCTGAGTCCCCAAGGCTGTGAAGACCCCTTCCCCACCAAGAACACTTTCCTATTACGAGTTTTTTAAGGGATGCTGAGGCTGTTGTCTGCTGTGCCCATCCCTAGGAGAAATCCATTACCCATACTCTTTTAGGGTCTAGTAAATAGACATAGGCACACACACAATGGAAACCTGGCAAGAATAAAGGCGTTGGTGTTACCCAGTTGGCCAAGTATCTTTGGTTTCTACCTGATTCAATGTGGGTGCTGGGAAGAGGGCTGCAGAGAATCTCTCCACCTCGCCTCGTCCAAAACTCAGAGCTGGAACAGAAATGGTTCAACTGTCCTGGTATTCATTGGTGTCTCCCTCAGGGCTGCTGCGCTGCTCCGCGTCTTGAGCAGGAAACTTCTACGCTCTGTTCGTTATTGCTGTTTTTTGAGGTTTTATCTTATTGGAGAAAAAACTCCCATCTGGAGGCAGAGCTAAGGGAGAGATTGCAGTGACCAGAGTACACAGAGCACCGACAGACTGTGTGTCTAGAAATGGGCCAGCGCCTGGGAAGGGCATGGCAACAGGATGAGAAAATTCTGATTTGTACCAAAATGTTCACCTCCTGCCTCCATACTCCAGCTCACGCCACGATCACAAAAACCCGCGGTTGTGTGAAGTGTCTCCAACGTGAGTCATTCATGGCAGCACTCTTGTGCACGGCGTGCACGAGGCACGGGGCTCTCTCCTAGGAAAGCAAATTTCCCTTCACAGCTTTTTAGACCTTTTAAATATTTGTTGTGATTGCGGTACTAATTAAATTCAGCTGTTGCAGGTAATATAACTCCTAACAGCTTTTTTTTTTTTTTTTTTAAAGTTATTTTCTCCCTTTTAGAGGGCAAGTGAGCAGCACTTAAAGGTATACAGTCTGTCCACTGGGATGGCTGCTGGCAGAGACGCAGGGCTTTGATTGAACTCTGAAATCATCGCTTGAACCGTGCCAGTTTGCCTCAGCCCTGCGCAGAGAGGGATGGAGGCGCAGGTTCTGACAGGAAGGCACAGACCACTGCCTGCCTGTATTACCCTGCCCATGCTTTCAGTCCTCATAGACTGAATGGGGCATGAGGTGGGAAGGGAAGGTGCCCATCGTCTGAACTCTTCTCTAGCTTGCTTTAGGTGTTTCTGGACCTCAGCACCATCAATCCTTCAAACTGTGCAACACAGCGGCGCCCCGGCCATCTCCGCTCCTTCGTAAGGGTTATCCAGCATCTAAACCTTCAGCAACGTGGTTCAGATTTGTGGGTAAAATGTGTAGATGGAAAGTCGGTGTCTGACGAGAAAACAGCATTTTTGTGGTCTTGTTCTGATGCTGTGCTGCGCCGTGTGTGGGGTTCAGGGCTTCCCGGTGCTCACCTTTCAGGTTGTCAAGGAGAATTTCTGCTTGTCAAAAATGATTCGAAACGCCCTCTCTGTGTGTCCTCCGATGTTTTGAATTTTAAAGAGTAGCCCCGGGGCAGTATATTTAAAACATGATCTCAGAGAACCTGGTTCATTGCATTTGTAAGCCTAAAGAGCGAGCTCAGAATGACAACGATAAATAGACATTAGGATTTGTGGAGTCACACCGAGGTCAGGCGCCCNTCCTAATTCAAACCCGAGCCTGTTCCTTTGTGCTTTACAAGTGCTCATCCCACCAGCTCTTTGAACACGGGCACCGTGGCTGCTCCTGGCGCAGGAAGTTAATGCCAGGGTGCTGAAACCCGCGTACCCCAAACCAGGCACGGCGCTGTGTTAAGCCATCCGTACGAAGCTCCTTGATCTTCGGAAGGCTGGAGCACCTGCAAGCCCCAGCGCTGCCAGTGGGACCTGCAAGCACTCCCCAGCCTTTGAAAAAAATCAAACCGCCGTGTTAGGGAATAGAGATTGGGATGATAGTGGGTGATTGAGTTATTGCAACTTAATGAGCTGCCGCTCATCTGCCAAGCCACAGCCACTCTGTGTGCGCGCCTGCGTGCGTGCTCCTATTCATCTCAGCCATAGGATTTGAACTAAAGTAGTTCCTGTGGATTTGCACTGGTTTGGCAGCAATCCTGAGGCCAGTTACCAGGCGCTGCTGATAAGCTTTAACCAGTGGAGCTGAGAGCAGTTGAGTTTGAATGTCCCCGCTCTGCTTTGAGCATTTTGTGCTCCCAAGAGCAGAACTGGGTCGGGCGATGGGCAGTGGGCGCAGCTCATACCTGTATTAGGTGATGGGGAGCGGGTGCCGCTTGTGTCTGTACTAGGTGACCTGGCTTCTCTCTTATTCTGAGTTTTGGAATAAAGCAATGAGCTCAGAGAGACTTGGAGCTCCTCTGGAAATGCGAGTGGAGACACATTTGCATTTAGCAAAGTGCCAAACTGCCTTAGCGAACGCCACTGGGTAGTGAAGCTTACAAACCGAGACCTTGGGGCTTCCTTCAGGTGCCCCAGTGCTCAGGTTTGCCCTCAGGGTTTTAGTTACACTGATGAAGAGTGAGAGGCCTTTTGTGTGAGTTGCTCCTGGCTCCTTATTCCAATTTTCCTTCAATATGGCTCTTAGCTGTTGGTTAAAGTCCATCCACTAGTGAAATGGGAAGAAAAAAAGCCTTCAGGTCTTGCTTTCAGGTCCCTGCAGCACTTGGCTTTCCAGCACATCTCCTTATTTAACCATCACACAAAGAGTCAGGGCAAGGAGGACCTGTTTGGATAATAAGCCATCATTTTGTCCCATGGTTACAAGAAGCTTTCTGTCCTCTGAAGAGGCCAAATAAAATTTCTCCCCGCAATTTTTTAACATTGGGCACCTTTGCAAATCACTCTGCTGGCTGGGATGGAGCCCAGGAGTGCCAGAACACCATGGGAAGAGGCTGCTCTGTGATACTGCCAGCCTGAGGAGGAGGAGGAAACGCTGGAAATCCCCTAAGCACGTCTGTTTTCTTGAGATTCCCAACTCAATTTTGCAAACTCAGAAGATTTTATATAATTTGGTTTAGTCGGTTCAGAGGTTTAAGGCACTTGGCTACGCATCTGGATTGCATCTCGGGGGTGGGTTATCCAAAAAAGAACTCAGAACAGTTGGAAATTCAGCCATTGCTAGCAAAACTGAAGGAAAACGAGAGCGCGGGAAGCGAGTTTCTCCTTTGCTACTTGGTGCGCTGGACTCTGGATTTAAACCTGTGATCTGCCTCTACTTGTCTGAGCCATCAGGTAGTGGGGGAGAGGGAGGGAGAGCATCACCTGGCTTGACGTGCCATAAGCCATCACCATCTACTCTGATGACTAAACCCCATTTAGTGCCAGTGAAGGGAACTTCAGCTCCCTCTCTAATCACCTGCTCTGCCACCTGAAGGTCTTTATCATTAAAAAACCCATAAAAATTGATATATAATTTCTAAACACGCAAATAAATCCCCCATCAGACGTGCAAGTGGAACAAGCACGGCTCTCTGACACGATGGTTTCTGCACAAGCGCCAAAGGGCTTTATTCAGGCTTTCCAGTCTGCCGACGTCGGCCTTAAAAAACCCTAAAATGAAACGTTTCAAGGTGAAAAGTCCAAGTCGATTCAAAATGGAAACAAAGCAAGTTAATTTTAACAGCCCTTTAATTTTTAGCCTGCAAAAGCCAAGGAAGTTGCGTATCGATGAGACAGTGCCTCGAGACACGTGAAACACAGCTCAGCGCCCCGCTGCTGGTGTTGACTATCCTTAGGTCTCGCTGTCTTCAAGAGCTGATAGAGATCAGCACCTCCTAGGCCTGAACCTTCAACCATTTGCCATGTTTTGCCTCACAGGCAGCTGCACTTCAGCGGTGGGTGAAACGATTCCTCTTTGTCTGAAAGGGCAAATTCTTCCCTTTAGATGTTTGTGCTCACCTCCCATTAACTTTGGTATGAGCTGAGCTCATGCTTCCAAGAGCAAAATTTGGCTTATAATTTCTGCATGCTTCGGGATCCTTTGGGTACCATATAAATGTAAGATACTGTGATTCAGTGCTAAAGAGCAGAGAAAATGCAAACCCCCAGGAGACATTGTAAGAGAAAATCATATAGAGCTTTTGTTTAAAGCAAAAAAAAAAAAAGAAGAAAAGAAAAAGAGAAAGATTAAGAAAAACAATTGAAATTCATTCCAAAACTGATTTCACTGCAAACCAAGGAAGAGAGCGTACGTCTCCGACTTAACGTGATCTCTCCTTTGACTTCAGTGCGTTACGGGCCATTGGATCAGGCCGCAGTTTTGAAGGCATTATTGAAAACGTCTTACCTCCTATATTTCCTGTTTTTTAATCAAACTCACTGCGCTGCCAGAGGTGTTTCATTTACCAGGAGAGGGGTCAGCAAGGCAACCCCGAGCAGCAGGAAATAGCAAATGCAGAACAGTTCCTCCATGCTTGGAAGCTCTCCGAGGGCAAGCAGCGCTTGGATGCTCATTATTATCTACCTTCACTGCATCCCTCCTGAATCTGGGGCATCCTGCTGTCCCTCCTGGGGTGCAGGAGAACGGGGTGGTGGGGTAGCAGAATCAGAGGCTGCTGGTTTGGGGACTTTTGGTTATTGTCTTCTGAGTTCACTGGCCAGCTCTGTGCCGGTGAAAAGAGCTAACAATGCATACATTTTATAATTTTATTTTCTACCTGCTGCCATTTTATAGTTTCTTGGCTTGTTACAACTGTCATAAAATTACTTTATTATATTTTCCCATCTGTTACATTTTTGCCTCTTTACAGGGGGACACTGCATGATGCACGCAGGCTAATTTAGCTTTAAAATTGCTGTATGACTGTTGTTTATGGAAAACGAACTCTGTATTTGCGGAACAACATGTGGCACCAAGGAGAACCTACGAAGTCGGCAAACAACGAATGTCAGCACATGGACATGGCTGCCCCCTCCACTCCTACCCCAGCTCTTTGCTTTGATTTGCCGTCTCGTCTACCTAAGTTAGAGCTGTAATTCCTCATTAATTTCATTATCCACTCTGCATTCCCACTGCCCAGTTGAGGGATCTCCATCTCCACTGGAGAGGTGCACCACGTTCGCTGGTGTAGTCGTTCAAGCTCTGTGTGCAAACTGAGCCACAGAAGAACTGATTTCACACCAAAAAAAATTTGGATAGAGGAATAACTGGGTGGATCTGCTCTCCCTACCTTGCTTTTCTTCTGTTTGATTTGCTGCTTCTGTTCAGTTCAGTCAAAGCCTCTTGGTTTGACTATTCTTTCTCATTCCAAGTGCCTAGAAGTATGAGCCGCTCCCCCCGATCTCCTGCTCCCACCACAAAAGCTGGGCTGTGGCACTGCAGTTGGGTAGCAGAAAGGCCTGGGGATGCTCGGAGCACACACTGGGGCTTTAACAAGGCTTTCTGAAACTCCTCCTCTAAGTGTTTTTTTTTTTTTGCCTCCCCCCCACTTTTTATTGCAATTTGTAATGCCACTGATGGCACCAGCAGTCCATGTTTTTCGATGTGTAAGATGTATATTAAAGAATTGGTACTGTTAAATTATTAATATTATTAGATGAAATCGAGTGTTTAATCCGAGGGTTTGGTGATCTCAAGGGATTTCTGAATACACAAAATCTTGTTTTAAGAAAAAAATAGATAGTGAAATTTCAGAGCCCTATTTATGTAAAATCCCCCCCGCTTGCACCACTCCTTCCTGCCTCTGGTTTGTAATACCTTGGCTTTCTAAACACAATTTTACCTCCAAGAAAGAAAACCATAATCACTCTCAGGACTGGGCCAGAGCCCGTTCCCACCAGAAAAGCCTACGGAGGACACGAGGCAAAGAAATTCTGCAGTTCCATGGAAGCATGAGAGCATTTATGGAAGTTGTCAACTGCCCGGAAAGACTTCAAGCAACGATGTGAGTGTGCTGCCTCTATCAGGGTTTGTGACTAACACGGAATATATTTTGTGTGTGATTTCAATACATAGCAGTAAAATTTATGGATGTAGACAATTAGCTCTGTTTTGATTACAGCCAACTGGAAAGTCCAGGTGAACTTTCAATCTCTACAGTTGCCCAACTATTCAATGGCAACAGATTTGGAAAAGGAACTCCAGGTTTCCAATTAAAGTAATTGTAATGTATGTTGATTGTAGCAGAAAGGTTAAAAAACCATCAGGGAAGATCTGTCACTCCTTACCTCTGACCACAGCAGGGCAGGATCCTCTCCGCGTCACCTCTGTCGTGGCTTTGTTTCCCTGGTAGTAGGTACTTCTCTGGTGGATGCTGTCCTTCAGGCTTCGGAAAGGGAACAAACAGAATGACACATAAAATCGTGGCTTGGACTGGAGTTTAGCTTGAGGAAGACCTCGGACTGAACTGGCAAGGAGGTTTTGTCTGAACTCTGCAGCCCCCATGCTCAATTCCTTATTAACTTTTTCAATATGTTCTATTACAGTCAGGCCACAATATGGGAGCTATCTTGCAGCTAATTTAACACCTGTAAATTCCCATGGCTGGTAATGAAACGTTGTGTAGGCTAGTGGATGAAGCATTTGCTTCATATATCAAAGGTCATTAGTTCAGTATTTGTTAATGCTGTAGCTTTTATTAAATTTTTTTCAGCTTTTCTTGCATCAGTGTACTTACAGCCTGATTAATTCTACTGCTTCCCAAAGCTAAACACAAAAAATGAGTATCATCTGACCCAGAACACTGGGGCTAAATTCTTTGTTGAAATCTTGAATTAACCTGCTTGAAATCATACCTCCAAAGCTCCTCTCCCATTTAGTCACGTACAGACTGGGAGGCAGCGTGAGAACAGGGGAAACGGGGAGGTGAGCATCACCCTCACCAGCCCAGCTCCCACTATGACTATTTAGAGGCAATCAAATTGCTCCAGGGGAGGTTTAGGTTGGAGATCAGGACCAATTCCTTCCCCGACAGAGTGGTCAGGGCTGGGGACAGGCTGCCCAGGGAGGGGGGAGTCCCCGTCCCTGGAGGGGTTCACACAGCGTGTGGCCGTGGCACTGCGGGACAGGGGGCAGGAGCCATGGAGGGGGTTGGGTTGGTGGTTGGGTTTGATTATCTTAGAGGTCTTTTCCAACCTTAAAGATTCTGTGATTCTATGAAGAAAGAAGATGGTGAAGAGGAGACGCAACCCAGCACGACCAGCCCAAACCATCTGCCAGTAAGCAATGTCCTCCCTCCATGTCTTTGGCCATACTGTCTGGCTACCACTTGGTGGTGCTGGACGGAGAGATGAAAGCCCCTGATTTCGGGATGGTCTCCACCAGCGACTGCCTTTGGTCCAACTGGCTGGCTGCGGTTACACAAGCACACCACTGCCTTGCCCTGTACTGCCGGTGAAAGTACTATTTCCCTCTGCTAGGAGTGTGCTGCGTCATCCCTGCTGCACTGCCTGCGCTAGGAAGAGCTGACACGGTGAGCACCACAGCTGGTTTTTCTGGATGTTTTGTATCTAAACTGACCCTTTCTCAACCCTGTCATGGGTCGGGTCCACCACAGTAGCCAACTTTTGAAAACACAACCAGCACAAAGCAACATTATAATGAAACCAAGCAGCTTCTGAAGATGAAATCACATGAACTCTGCATCCAAATGCGATGCTGCAGCTTCTGGGAAACGCTGAGCGTGCACTTCTTCACCTTGAAAGCTCTTGGCATGTACGCTGTTTATCAAAATAACAACTCATTGAAATACAGCTGAAAGTATTGCCAGAAATGTTGAATGAACCACTGTTGTTTCCAGTCCACCATGGTCTCTACTGGCTTTCCCAGTGAAGGGAACTCAGTGGGCTCACAGAACGAGCCCTGTACACAGGTCTCACCCAGCTGTAGCTGCGGCTCCCCGTCAGTGCTGCCCCCCCAGCAGCAGCCCTGAGCAGAGCTCGGGTGCCTGCGGCTCATCGCAAGAGTGGGACCTTCTCCTTCATTTATCCTGACAGTGATCCTGGACATTGTTTTTAACAGTGGGTGCCACTCATCAAAGCTCCACAGAATCCCCCTCCCCCCGCCCCACAAACATGCCGTTTAATGATTCTGGTCATTAACAGAGAGAAGACATTCTGGATGTGTTCCTGAGACTCGCTACTAATTTAATCTGAAATAAGCTGTGCTTTTTATTACCATCTTTATGCCGTAGCATTTTGTAGGATATTGGGCTCTTCGTAAGACACACATGCTGTTTTATATTCATATCTGCGCCTGCCTCAGAGCTGCCTTTGTGATGCAACTCATTAATTCAAGGCTGAAATGTCTTTCTCATTCTACGGCATTTAGATGCCAGATATTTTCTACAAAGCTTATTAAAACGCAGTTTTGTCCTTCGCCACTCACCGTACCGCCGCACAGGCACACCAACGCCTTCCTGTTGCCTGGATATTCCACGGGAGAAGGTCTGGCTCAGCTTGCAGAGTCAGAAACACCAGCCCGGAGGCACACCTCTGTTTTAGACAAAGGAAAAAAATAATTGTTAGAGGGTCAGAAGTGCTCCAAAATTAACAGCAGCTTCCATCTACATTCTGCATAATATAAATATGATTGCAACAGCGTATCTGCATGGATAATGTCAAGCACTTCATCGATTCAGAAACAATAAGCATCACTCCAGACAGACTGAACCCACTACTTTCACGCTGAAGAGCAACAAAGCCTGTTTGTGCGGCGGGCTCAGCTTGTCAGTGACGCGGGCTATTGCACCCGTCGCCTTCGGAAGAACCCTCCTGGGATCCTCTGCGGGAACGCCGCCGCTCCCCAGGGTCAGACGTGGTACTGGTTGCACCCGCAGCTTTAGCCACCCCGCCCGGTGCAACCCCCATGCAGGGACTTGGCTACTGAGCACGACCTCGGCGAGTGCCTGCTTCAGCAAGGCTGCCGCCTCCTCCTCCTCCTCCTCCTCACCTCTGGTGGGAGTCACACGCGAACGCCCGACACCGTGAGCCAAACTCCCGGCAGCTGCACACGAGAAGCCCCAGTGCCCAGAACCTGCTGTCCAGAAACCCCCCTGCACCGGCAAACACCGGCAGAGAGCCGGTAACCGGGGCACAACCAGGCACCTTCCTGCCGACTGCGCACGGAGCAGCCCCGGGGCTCCGGGACTCCCCCCGCTGCGGGCAGCCCAGCGGGGTACCAGGCGAAGCGCACTGCCTCGTGCTCGGGAGGAAAAGGGTGAACTCCAACACCGACCAGCCGCGAGCGCGGTTAGGTTTACTCGGGTAGCACCTCCGTTGTCCCAGCCCTGCTGAGACATGATGCCGGCTGGTGCTGGTGAGCACCAAGTTGTTAGCTAGCAGATACAAATTACCTCTATAAAAAAGAAATTAATTGCAATAAAGAGCCTTCAGTGCCGAGGGCCGGTCCAGCGCCCAAGCGCGGTCCCTGTCGTTGGCAGCGGTGCTGTGCTCGAGCCAGCACAGCACCCCCCTGCTTGCACCCGGACCCAGCCATGGGATCAGGCTCTTACAACTGCAGCTACACTTGAATGGTGGTTTGAGGTTCTCTTTTATTGAGTTAACCTCATTTTTGCTGCAATTTCCCCGTACGTGTTCTAAAAAGACCCGGAACGACACAGGCCAGCACTGCCGACCCTCCGTCGGCAGACCGGTGCCGTGCCAGGGCTGGCCCGAGCATCCCGCCTGCATTCAGACGGCGCTTCCCCTGCAAAGCTTTGATGTGCGGCTTTCAAAGCATTTAAACCAAGATAGAAAACTCGTATTTGACAATGTTTCTGTATGTTTGATTGAACTTCTCAAATCTCTCTGTTTCTCTTCAGACGTACAGAGCCCGTGAGCTAAAAGCCAAGCTTTTTCCACAGCTTATGTTCTTGTAAAAACAGCTCCAAGTACACACATTCTGCTCCTCGCTCCAGTCGGGGCTCCGCATGCCAAGTCAAGTATTTATTTTCGTTACTTTTGAGACCACCAAAATTAATGTATCTTTCAGACAGGAAGAATTTTATTTATTATGGTGGATTTGAATCCAAGAGATGAAAGAAGAGCAGCGTGCATCTCGAAAGCGATCGAGGCTGGGAGCAGGAGGAGACAGCCCGACCTGAGCTCCCCTCCCTCCCCGGCACCAGCCCCGATGCGTTTCCATACGGATGAACCACAGCACCGTGAATTCCCCCCAAAACACCTCTGTAAATCATGCAGTGAGGGCAAGCTTCGATGGTCTAATGAATTCCCTGTTTTCCTAAGCTGCTGGTGTAGGTGCCATCAAGGTAGAGCTGGGGGGGCGGGAGGCTGCCGGAGGGAATCTGCTCATCCCCGGGGAGCGGCACTCAGTGAGGAAAACAGGTTATTTTTCCCCCTTTTCATGTGCTGATCCCTGAACTCTACCCCACGAGCATTTCCCCGCGGTGAGAGGTGAAACGGCCAAGCCAAGCGTGCCTCTCCGGTGCCAGCCACAGCCCCACCAGAGGCTTCCTTTGACAAACCCTACTCAAACTGCTTAAACCGGGATTTCAGCATCGGTCTGCGATGCTGAGGGAGGACGCTGAAGCACGACGGCTCAGCGATCGGCACGAGTTCAGATCCGGTTAAGGTGATGGACCCTAGCACATATTCCAGGTTATTTCCAGCCCGACACGCTCCACCCGCCTGGGGCTGTCCTGGGGCGTGCACGTCCCCCGCGCTGGCTCCAACTGGGAGGACACCTGGGTTCGGGGTTACGCCGGGCGCTGTGCTGTGCTCTGCGAGGGGAACACATCGCCGCTGGCTCGCGTCGGGTTGCCCTGTTTTAGAAAGACACAAATAAATTATAAAAACCGCAGACAAAATTTGGGCTTGCTCAAGGGTTTCAGCCCAGAGCGGGGAGGTAACCCGGGCCTTAGTGACGGAGAGGAATCCCCACCGCAACCCTGCCCCCCAGCTCGCGCGAAGCAGCCAGGCACATTGGGGATGCTGGTCCCACCGGTTGGCTTTTCATTCGCACCGTCCCTTTATTTCAGCGTTTCGCCGTGCTCCGGCCGGGCTGCAGTGCCGTTACCGCGAGCTCTCACCGAACGCCCTGGTGACATAAAATAGGTGTGTAATTGTGTTGTTTTGTTCTTCTACCTGGTGAAGGAAACGCAATTCCAAGTAACGGAACAGTCAGGCCATTTGTATAACGGACGTTCTGGTTAGCTTTAATTTCTCCTGACGACTGCTGTCTGAGCTCCGTCCTTCACGAAAGCCGACTAGGAAACGAACTGACGCTCCTGCCCTTCATCCAGGTCCACGGTCAGTCATTGAAGGTTTCATAATGAAGCGGTGTGGGAAGCTCTACGGTGCCGACACATCCACGGCACTTGCTTTTCGGTGCACTTGCAACACAGGATCCACCCAGTGCTTCCCACGGACCAGCAGCTACAGCACCTTCTGGAGCTTCACTCCGTGTGATCGCTCTCTGGTTGCTGGGGTCTGAAGCATGTTACCAGTTCATGTGGAGGGACACAGGAGTCTTGGAAAGTCCTATTTGCTGGAACAGGAACCGGCCACGTCCCTGCAGCCAGTCGGTACGCGCTGGCAATCAGTGCCTCGTGGTTCAGTAAGCGGTCAATGAATACACCAACCCGTGGTGCCCCAACGTCCTTCTCTTGGTAAGCTTCCCCTCATCCTGCTGCTCACTGAGTGTCGTCTGGTATTTTTTCCAGCTCATGGCAGGACTGTCCTTTGTGCTTTTCTCAAACCCACCTGGACACTGCGGTGGTGGGGACCACTCAGTGCAAATAAAAAAAAAAGAGCAGCTGTGTCCTTGGACCTAGCACCCACTGCTCTCCAGGGGACCTTCACCCGGAGAAATCCAGCAGCGGGCAGGATTTTCCCTACATTACCTAATTGCTTTGCAACAGATCCCACCCTCACCTTCTTTGAAAGCGTAGAAATGAAATTCTGGTTTGTTAAAGGAAAAAAAAAAATGCTGCTGCTGTTGCTTTCCAATGTGTCTGGAGTTCCACCAAAACATTGCCAAAGTCATCCTGCCCATCAGGAAGAAAATGGATTACATCTCTGTAACAACTTTATAGAAAACATAATCTCACTTCTTGAGCGGAGCCAGCCCAAACATGGATCAGGTTGGTCACTGGCATTGGTCATTTTTCGGTAAAAATATCCCACTGAGAAACCTCGTGGATACAACTACAGCTGAGGCTTGGCTACGGAGGCAGGCAGCCGGGTTATGCGCTGGTGGTGGAAGTGTGGTGAGACTGAAAGTGAGACAAAACCCAGGAGAAATGAGGCTTGGAAGTTCAGCACCTCCTACAACACCCTGTTGCTTCTTCCGCGAAGCTCCCTGAAGCTTCAGACACGTCCCAGAAGCGTGAACAAGGCACCCGGCCCTCCACGTACTCGCCTGAAATAACGCCAGTGTGGAAGTCCTCGCGCTCCTGGATCATAAGACAGCATCAGGTCCTTTCCAGGCTGTCTTTGATATCATTTCTCATCACAAAACCTTAAGTGGAAGTGTAATTTTTAGTTGCTTTCATCATCTCTGATAACACCTCCAGCCTGGGACCCAGTTCTTCAAGAGCGCAAAGAAAAAAGTGATGTATTGGACACCCAATAAAAGGGAATTTGTGCTATCCACAGTTAGTTTGAATTCAACTTAATTGTTTATTACTCTGAGGTCTCTGAAGGATAAAGAATATGGAATAAAATACTTCTACCACCTCAGCCTTTGTGAAAACATTCACAACCTGTTAAACACTAGGGTCAGTAACTTTGAAATGATCTCACAATTTGATTTCATTACATTTTAATTGTAAATGATATATTCCAGGGCTCACGGAGGGCGAGAAGCTGGGACTAAGGGAACACTAAACCCCTGCTTTCTTCTCTTTTAACTCTCCAGCCAGCCGTACTGCAGGCAGGTGCAACGCAAACTCCCAAACACCCCGCTAACGTAACGGCGCCTGGCCCAGAGGGACCGAGCTGAGCGGGCTTTTCAGCCTGCATGCTTGTTCAATTCGCTCTGCGGAACGGCTGCCAGCCGGGGGACGCGGTGCCAGAAGCATGGTGGTTTTTTTAATGCAAAGTTGCAAAACCACAAAACTCATTTTTACTAGTGACCTTTTTACCACTAATTGTCAGGGTACTTAAAAAAAAAAAAAAAAAAGTTGTTTAAAAAAAAAAAGTTACTTTGGTCAGGGCTGAACCGACATCCCAGCAGCTGCTCCCTAACCCCGCGCTGCCTTCCCGGTGTTCGCATCCAAACTAGACTGGGTCCTGCTTGGATGAGTCAGACGGCTTTTTGGGTGGTTGTTTTATTTATTTTTTAATTTTTTTTCCTAGCAGAGCAGCTTTTGATTGTGAAATAAATCACCGAAAAATAGCTGGAGTGTTGGAAGGAGGGAGCAAGGGGCGGGCGGTGGGGTGCGGGCAAGGCGAGGCTGCGGGGCCGCGCCTGCACCAAACGCTGCATGAAGGTGCTTGGTTTTTTCCCCTTGCTTTTGCTGGGATTTTTCCCTCTAGGAACACACAGGCCTATTTTACTTTATTTCTACAGCTTTTTTAGACACGGACTAGTCAGTAGTTACAGCTGGACTCAGTCTCCCTGCGAGAGTTCAACCCGGTTTTGATCCCCCTTTGCCCAGGGTTTAACGCTGATTCGTTCCCTAATTTCATTGGAATTGGCCACATGTAAGAGGTGTATTTGTGCGCAGAGCTTGACCTACTTTTTCCACCTCCTCTGCCGAGCGTTTCACGAAGGGATCCAGCCGGCGCTCGGCTGGGGGCAGCGGGACTCTCAGCCGGGCGACCTTTCAAGCCCGTCCAGTCCTGTGCTCTCCATACACCTCCATGGAGAATCCCAATTTCAGGTGAAAAAAAGGAGACCAGTCTACTTCAACGAGTCCCACTAAATTAAAACAACTCGATGTTCTTGGGCTGCTTTATAAGTTTTGCCATGTTGCAGCTTCAGCCAAAAGCTGGTCTCCGTAAATCGTTCCTATGCGCTGAAATACTTCTATACCCTGGGAATGCCTTAAAACGCAGGCAGCATTTACACAAAACGCCTCGCAGAAAGCTGAGCGGCACCGTCCCGCACCAGCGGGCACCTCGCGGGGAGCACGCGCTGCTGCTCCAGCCAAAAACCCGAATTAAAGAACAAACCTGGGGCGCTGCATGGCCCCAGGGTGCTGCTGAAACCAGCAAGGCTGCGCCCCGGGCACAAGCCTGGCTCGGCCCGAAGTTACGGCCAACCTCCCACCACCGCCGTGGGCCCACATCGTCACGACAGGTTTCTGTTGTTGCTTTCACAGCCAGCAAACTGAGCAATTTCCAGCCTGAAGGAGAAAGAACCGCGGTTTGCAATAGAGCATCCGATGACTGGTGGCTCAGGGGATTGCGCTCATGGATTCGCCATGTGAACCCCCCCGCCCCGGTGAAGGAAACATCCCTGCTGCCCAGGGGTTCTGTTACTGCTGCTTTTGTTTGTTACTTTCAGCCTTTGTCTCCAAAAAATTTTAAGGTGATTTCCTCTCCCACCCCAAAGCCACGTCTCCACCAAGCCCAGCAACCGCAGCGGGCCGGCTGGTCTGCAAACACCGGGCGCAGCGCTTCGCTCTGGCTTTTCCTTCTGTCAACACATCCCAACTTTCCTTTCCTTTTCCCCTCCCTTCCCAGCACCTGTAATTATCTCCGGAAAACAATCTTGGCTTCTCGCGAGTCCAGGCTGGTTTATAGCAGCATTTAACACGCAAAAGCAGCCCGGCTGATCGGCTGGTGGCTGGGTCCAGCGGCTGGCCGAGCCCAGCGCGCCGGGACGCGACACCAGCACCGAGGCGATCGTCGCGGGGCTGAGGCGAGGCGACGCGGGCAGGACCAGCCCTACGTGCACTTGGGCAATTCCATCCCCGTCCCATCGCGCTCGCTTCGCAAAGCGCTCCGCTTTCGGAAACGGGATTTTAGCAGTAAACAGTTTACGGAGTTATTTACAGCTCAATTTAGGGAGCGCCCTACCGGAACCGTGGAAGAATGCTGCGGCGCGCGCTGTCTGCTGAGCGCGGTCAGCGGGAGAGATGGCTTCTCCAGGTTTTCCATGCGTTTTGAGCCCCTCACCTTCCGCCGCTCCGCAGCCATCTGACCAGTGACACAGCGAGCCTCATGCCCAGGGAAACTGCATGGAGAAAAGGACAGGAACCCAGAAATGCAATCAAAGAAAAGCCAAAAATGGGTAATCTATAATTTTCAGGCTTATTTTGTTCTTACCTATCCCAAAGGACCTATACTTGAGCTCTGCCAGAACCCTGGGCAGATGGGCAACTTGTCAGGGGGAAAAAAGCACCACGCCGTGTTCAGAGGGAGACGCTGACAGCAGGCTCCTCAGCCCGCACCAGCGCCTGGTTTTGCTTGGACTGGATTTTGAATTTCACTTTTATTACCTTTGAGCCTGAAATTTTTCAAGGAGGACTCCAAAAAAATCTCTGAAATTTTGCTCTCATTTGAAGGCAGGGAAAGTTTCACCCTCAATTTAGGTGAGTACAGAGACCAGAGAGCCCAAGGTGGTTTGGAAACACGTAGCTGAGGAGGTCTCCTGTGATCTCCGTCACAGCATGGGTCTGCTCAGCGCTTCCCGACAACTCTGTTAATCTGAGGCTTAGTTCGTTAACGTTCAGTGCGTGGAGCTCCTTACCTGAAAGCATCTAGAAAAGCACAAATGGCCTCGGCCTTAACGCAGTACCAGTCCCATCAGAAGTACAGGGAGGTGGAGGTTGTTTTCCAGGCTGAGTTCTCCAAAGCTGCAGCAGTACCAGTGTCACTCGTGGTTTGGGGCTCCTGCAGGAGCCAGTTCTGCCAAAGACACCGCAGTGACCTGCGCCCCAGGAAAAGGGACTATCGCCCCACCACAACCCAAGGCACAGCGCTGCCTCTCCAGATCATGACTGAGATTTCTCAGACCCAGTGAACAGATGTTCTCTACCGTGCCGGGGAGGGATGGCCGGGCTGGGTGAGTTTGCAAAGATGGGTTTTTAGGGCAGAGCCTTCAGGCAGGGCTGCGCCATGCACCAGGCACAGCTCGAAGCGCTGAGCAGTAGCGACAGCAGCCAAACGTATGAGGTCACCAGGCACCCTGCAGCTGCGGCTGCCTGGGCTCTGCTGGCTTCCCTTGCCCTGGGAGGGGACGCGGTGGCACTCAGCTTCTCCGCTGGCCGCACGTCGCTCAGATGGGCGCAGGCGACTCGTGAGCTCCGGTTCCCTGTAGCACCCATCTCGCTGCCCCCTTCAGCAGGCGCACTGCTCTGCCCTGTCTGGCTTTCAGCACAACGTACCAGCGACCCTGCGCGGCTCCGGCACCCACGGCGCGTACGCAGCCCGACACAGCGCATCCGGCTGTTCCCCGTGCGTTGGGCTCCTGGGACGCCCTGGGGGTCGAGCGCTCGCTAGCACGCTGCTGGGTGAGCCCGCTGGCGTTACAGAAGCAGGCGCAGACCCCAGCCAGCTCCTCGGCCGGCGCGTCGCTGCCGTTACTGGGGTTGCATCAGATTCTGCCAGCTGTGGATACCGCCCACAGCTGCTGTATGTGACCTCCCCTCCCTACACCGCCTGAGCTCTCTGGGCTTTGAGAAAGCATGGACTTGTCTAAACAAAACCAGATACAGGAGGAGAGGAACCTGCTTAAGATTCGAGATGACAATTCTGCCCTCAGTTACACTCTCTTGAACAAGAGCAGATTTGGTTAGTAACAAGATACAGCCCTAATTCTGATTATTTTTACACCGGCAAAGCCAATGACTGGGAGAACGAGAAGTGCTTTACACTGGCACCGGCGCAACACCAAGCACCGCTGCCGGTCAGTGCCCTGCACATTTTCTCTCTGCGAGAGCTGAAAACAAAGAAATGAAATACCAGCCTCGTGCAGACCTTCAAACTGAAAAATAAAATGTCCAGGAAATCCCTGCAAGGTTTTGGGCTGAACAGGAAGATACATTACAGAACTTTTTCAACTTTCTTTTTTTTTTTTTTTTTTCCCAACTTCCAAGCAGCAGAATGCCAAAACGCTAACAGGCAGGGCAAATTGAGCAAAAATAAAATATTCTGCGGACTGGGTTAGAAATTAAGGCGGTGTTTATTTTTTTATGCTTTACACTTTGGCCAGCATTTATCCCGAATGAAGGCAGCAAATGTTATTAGATTTCATGGAATGTAAATAAACAGTTATTGGTAAATACATTTTGGTGGTCTGCTTGTTACACTGCATGTCAGGAAAACTATAGGGAACTGGCAGGAGTTCAGACGTCTTCAAGGAACACAGAAAACAGACATATTTTACTAATTATAGCTAACAAAAACACTCTGAGATTACAGTTAAATTACATTAAAACATAACTCGTTGGCAAAGGCTGTGAGCGCAATGCTCTGCCTGTATCTTTCTGTATAACGTTCCATCGGAGCAGAGCGGTACCATCGGGAAACCCTGGCGCAGACCGAGCCGCTGCGGCCCCAGGGGCCGGTCCAGCCGGTCTCCTTGGTCCCTGCTGTGGTTTCTGTAGGCCCACTGCGGTTTCTGAGGGCGGACACCCGGGTTTGCCCACCGCAGGTTCTGCAGATGGGTGACCTGATGTCTGTCTGCGCCCGCGCGGATGGGAAGGGAAGGGAGGGGAAGAGGCACCTGCTAAGCGCAAGGGGCGCGCGGTGCGGGGCGGGCTGGAAGGGCCGCAGCGGTGCGAGGTGGGGGGCGGCACGGCGGCAGCTCCCCAGAGGAGCTGCTGTACCCGCACCGCCTTACCTGGAAGGACAGGGACACCTCCGGCCGAGCCCTCACGGGTGCTGTGGCTGCACCACTGCGGTGCTCTGCTGCACCTTCTGCTTCTGTGCTCTGGGTCTTCTCTGCAGCACATCCACGGGACAAGCAGAGAAAGGAGCGTTGGCTCTGGGCTGGAGTCTCCGGCGGGGTGCAAAGCCACGTTCCGGCCGTGTCAGTGCACAGGGGCCTCCTGCATCGGCTGCGTAGCTAACACCAGAAATACAGCTCGACCCGGTCAGGAGCGCCCATCTGCATTTCACCTAACCCGTGCACCTCCTCAGGGAGACGGAATCGGGCAGACCGTCCCCACGTGAGGTACTCAGGCCATGCTTGTGGCACGGCTGCTAAGGTCTGTGCTCGCCCCCAGGAGAGCCTCTGGCCCCACGCCCCCTCGTGCTCCCCAACTCCCTTCCGCTCCCAGACCTGGCCCGCAGCACTCCTGCCGCACCATCAGCGCAAACCAGTTCTGCAAGGGCAGACCCTTCTCAGCCACAGGAGGAAAATGAGGCTTTTCCACAGAAATTGGGTCTGTTTTGATGACATCCTGAGTTTTCACAACAAATAAGGCGTAGTGAACGCTGTCCCCACCACGCACCCACAGTGAATGACCCACTGTGTGGGGCACACAGGAAAATGAACTGTAGAGAGGCTTGTGCTACACTGAATTAGATTATAGATTAGACATTAGGCAGAAATCCGTCCCTGGGAGGGTGCTGAGGCCCTGGCACAGGGTGCCCCGAGAAGCTGTGGCTGCCCCTGGCTCCCTGGCAGTGCCCAAGGCCAGGTTGGATGGGGCTTTGGGCAGCCTGGGCTGCTGGGGGGTGTCCCTGCCCATGGCAGGGGGTGGCACTGGGGGGGCTGGGAGGTCCCTTCCAACCCAAACCAGGCTGGGATTCTATATACTATTATTTTTTTACATACAGTTTGCACGAAGTAACTCGATAAAGAAGATGCTCGGGGCATGTCAGCAGCATTCCCACCACGGAAAACCCAGGCACAACCTGTGGCTGTTCTCCCATGGCTGCACACCAGGAGACGATGATATCGTTACTTTACAGAAAGTCTCTAAACTACAACAATTTCCTTCCTTCTGCTGGTGGGATATCAACGCTGAGCCGTCCCTGCCCGCGCGGTGTGCGGAGGCCGGCAGCACCGTGCCACGGTGATTATCCATTTTTTAAAGCAGGTAAATCAGGGCAGTCCTTTAACCTGAGCGCAATTCGGACGTCGAGACAAGGATGTATCATTTTATCTGCCAAGTGAATGAAAGGGGAATACAGAGGCTTATCTCCCCGGAATACTAATAACACTCCTGCCACTGTGCCCCGCCTCACAAATACACAGTTCCCGTCGCTCGCGTTGCTCTTGCGCCCGTAGGTAAAGAAATCCTCAAATGAAATCAGGCTTCACAATCACTCCTTGGTAATCTCTTCCCTTGGACTGTCTTTGTGTCACATTTATGGGCCGTTCTTTGCTGGGAAGATTTTTACAGGGGATCTGAAGTTTAAAAGAAGACAGATGACAAGCTGTGATCGCAAGGAGGAGAGGCTCACCATATGGAAATAGAAAGCCCTGGCTCCCTCCTCTATCCCTCCTCCCCCCTCCCCTGCCGAGTTTCTCTACTTCACATGGTGCTATTGGGATTTGAAGATCAGAATACAAATTAAATTATTAAATGAGGAACAAAAAAAAAAAAATTCAAACCCCAGCCCAGCTCGGGCCTTTCCTCTCCATCCTCCCCTGTGATCGGTAATTATAAATCAAAGCAGGGAAAGCAACCCCGCTGGAAGCTGGCGTTTGGGATACAGCCCAGTTGCCTACAGAAGGATACAATGCTCAGGCGACACGTATGTGCCTTGGCATGCTATGGGGGGGGCCATGCACGAGTTGGCTCTAGAGCTAAGAATTATTTTAACGGCAGAGACTTATTATTTACTTACTGGGAAGAGCAGAAGCACCGCTCCTCAATCCACTGCTTTTCTCCAATATCGGACTCCCAGTCACCAAAAAGCCACGCAGTGTCCCCCAAAAGAGGACAGCAGAACCCTCTTCTGATGCTTTTCAGCCATGAAGTGCCGGCGCCGTAACGTGCGCCAGCATCACTTAAAGCCTAGGCAAAGAGAAAGGAATTAATCCATTTCGGCTGGGCAAAACTTGACGCGCGCTAGTTTTGGTGTGGCAGATTTCAAAGAGGTTGGTGATGTGGCTGGTTTCTAGTCTATACATCGAGGGTGACGACATCAGGTAAGGGCAGGCGGAGGACCCCGGGCAGGGGCAGCTGCCCAGGGCTGAGCCCATCCTGGGGCAGGAAACGGGCTGTGAGCCCAGAGGGGACCCGCTGCTCGTGGACCGGCTGTCAGCCCCCACACCAGCCCCCAGTGGGAGCTGCAGGGGATTCTGCACGCTTGAAAAAGCCCAAGGACACTGCAGGCCCCCAGGTTTGAAAAACTTGGCCCCGTTTTCAGCACTGGCTTTGCGAGGTTTGGGCTGCGCCGCTGGCCTCAGTAGCCAGGCCGAGCACTTAGTCCCCTTAGCGCAGGTTTGGGCTACGGACATCCCGTTAAGGCACCCATGTTTGAACACCGTCTCCTCGTAGCCAAAACAAATAACCGAATCAATGCTACACAGAGTTTAATCTAAACACGCAATGCAGACTGACTCAGATATACACTGTATTCCATCGACAGGTCCTGGAGATGGCAAACTGAAGCCTGCTTTTATAGTGTGCCAGCTCAGGGACCTGTTCCCAATTTGCAGATTTGGCCTGTTGCATTCTAAAAGATGTTTAATATACTCGATGCCTGTTTGTGTTAATGTTTACCATTGAAGTTTTTCATTATTTGATGTTATATTTGGCCATAGCATTAAAATTCCATTGGACCGACTGAAATCTAGTGTCAAATCAAAGCCAACGAAGCGTCTTTGCGATAGACCTTCAGCTCCCATCCAACCAAAAAAAAAATAATAATCTATTGTAGGTGCTTTTCTTTGAGGCTTTTCTTCCTTTTGCCAAAGAAACAGCAACCGCTGTATTTGTTAGCTGTTGTTTTTATACACACAGCTCTGGAAGAGCTGAGCCCAAAGCCGTGGGCTAGCAGGAAGGCGCAAGCGCTCAGGTGGGCACAGCTCCGTCCTGTGCCAAGGTCAACTGCGAGCGAGGACGGCTGCCACCTCCCGCCGAGCCCTTCCCCAGGCCCCGTCGTTTGGGATAAAGAGGATTACCTCCAGCCCTTCGTCCTCACAAACCGGTGCACCCCGGGGACAGCTGACGGGCTGCAATGACTTTCTCCTGCTTGCAGATCTCTTGCTGTTACTTGGGTCGCGGTCAAGCGCGAACACAAACCCGTTTCCCACGGCGCCAGAGCCCAGCGTTGCAGGGTCCTGCCCTGAGAAGCCTAACGCCTCCATGCACAGTACGGAAGCAGATGCCTAAAACGAGATAGCTGCGCTAGGACGAAGCGTTATCTCTGCACCCACGGAGAGAGCCTGCCTGACCCAGGGGTCTGGCCCTCGGTCCTGCCCTCCCCCCTCAGCGTGGCTGAGGGCAGGATTTTTTTGGTGGAAACCCAGCGGTGCAGGACCTGGAGTCGATCCCCGCGTGCTGGGGGGAGTCACAAGCCTTGGGGGGGCCTCTGGGGACTCCGGGCGCTCGGAGGCTGCGAATCCCGCGGACGCTCACACAAACCCTGGCGTGGCTCAGCAAGGCCAGAGCGAAAATAAATGAAGGAGGCTTGCCTAAGTCCAGATGTGTCTGAATTCAAAGGGACCTGGAAAATATGATGGCCTGGATGAAAATCTGGGAAACAGCATTTAAACATAAAGCCATGAGGGTAGGTTTGAAAAACAGTCAACAGATATTCTCTCAGCTAGTTAAAAGGGGAGCTCTGCAAATAACCCATTTTTCAGTCCACCAGAGAACTACCAAAGCAGACAACAAGGTTTAGAACTGTGTCCCCTCCCCAGAACAGTTTCTTCAACTTTCTCATCAAAATTAAGATCAGATATTCTGTATTTCGGTGAGCTTCACTCTTCTTTCTTTTTTCAGGATGGTGTTTTTTGATTTTAAACATTATAAATTAAATTATATAAACGTCATCTCAGTACATAAGAGCATTTATTTTGACAGTCTTAAAATGGCATGTTTTGATTAATGAAGAGTTCCCACGTAGCTCCAAACTGGATTTCTGTCTGAAATGGGGAAGAAAAATCTCCGCCTGCAAAACTTTGTTCAGTTTTCATTAAATGCTGAGACACTAAGAAAAAAGATCTGCAGCATTACGCTGAAGTAAACATCAGCAGCAGTGCTGAAAAGCACACCCAACCCTGGGATTACTCACATTAAAATATTCTCTTGAAGAGGTACACAGGAAGTTTGACCTTCTGGGCAAAACAGAGCCAAGTTCCTATGAGGTCCTGGTGGCCACAGGCCAGCAAGACGACCCTTGTTAGGGTCAGACTGAGATTTCAGTGTAATTCAGCCCATTAGCATGTCTTACGGATGGTTTCTAATTCTGTATATAGATCTGTTGAACCCAAGTGGCGTCATCTTAACACGCCATTTTTGAAAGACCTCATTTCCAAGCAGCCTTTGGGACCCCAGCGTCACGGGTGGAGACGCTGTACATTGCGGGCGCAGAAGTGAAGCAAACCAACTTTCTGCCGGCATCAGGATCGACTGTAGCCATCGCGTTAGGATGGTTTACCAGATCCTCCCGCATCAGCCGCCAACGCTTTAATGTTGCTGCTAAAATACACTGTCCACAGGGACGGCGAGGTTCAGGTTTGCTTTGCGACTTGCTGCCGCCGCAAAATGTGGTTTTTGCTACCACAAAAAAATGCGTGAGCATTTGGAAGTTTGGGAAGTTGTTCCCTTCAGAAAGAAAACACCTCTGACGCTGTATTAATGAAGCTGCAAAGCTGCTGGTGCTCAGCGACAAGCTTCTCTTCTCACCATCGTGTTGTCTCCTCCTGTCACCAGGTACCTCATGCCTTGAGCTCAATCCCTGCTGCTGGAGTCACCCGCCGGCTTGGAATGCCGTCCCCTGGTTTAGCTGGTCACCGCCTGAGCTTGGGTGGCCCAAAACCATTTGCCTCTCGTGCTTCTCTATTTACCTGGCACCGGGCTCGTGAAAGGAGAACCTGCCTACCGCCGGACAGACTGAAACAACACACTGTCCACTTCCCCTACGAGGCAGGAAAAAATATAGCGATGGGACAGCCACTTGCAGCGACGAGGTGTCTTTACACTCTGCTAACGTAAATCTGCTTTGTAAAACCACGGGCTGCACAGGCTGGGGGACAGCAGATTTCTTCAGTTACAGCAAACAGCCTCGGCCACCACCGACCGTTTCACCTTCTGTGCTCTTGAGCTGAAAAGCCCATCGCTCATCTGGGCCCAACCCCTCTGAGGATGTTCCTTGCTTGATGAAGGCAAGAAGAGAAGGGCACGTGCTTTACAAGCAGCAGGCACTTCTGTCCCCTTCTGGTAAAAGAACTGCTGCCCTTACAAGGGGCTTGAAGCAGCTTCTAGCTGAAGACAGAAGAAAGACCAACCATGACCTGGGCTGCACCAAACCCAGTGTGGGCAGCAGGGCCAGGGAGGGGATTCTGCCCCTCTGCCCCGCTCTGCTGAGACCCCCCTGCAGTGCTGCCTCCAGCTCGGGGGGCCCCAGGGCAGGAAGGACACGGAGCTGCTGGAGCGAGGCCAGAGGAGGCCCCGGAGATGCTGCGAGGGCTGGAGCCCCTCTGCTCTGGAGACAGGCTGAGGGAGCTGGGCTTGTCCAGCCTGGAGCAGAGAAGGCTGTGGGGAGCCCTTGGAGCCCCTCCCAGTGCCTGCAGGGGCTGCAGGAAAGCTGGAGAGGGGCTGGTTCCAGGGCAGGGGGGGCCAGGCCAAGGGGAAGGGCCTGAAGCTGCAGGAGGGGAGCTGGAGCTGAGCTGGGAGGCAGCAATCCTTCCCTGGGAGGGTGCTGAGGCCCTGGCACAGGGTGCCCCGAGAAGCTGTGGCTGCCCCTGGCTCCCTGGCAGTGCCCAAGGCCAGGTTGGATGGGGCTTTGGGCAGCCTGGGCTGGTGGGGGGTGTCCCTGCCTGTGGCAGGGGGGGGAACTAGATGGGCTTTGAGGTCCCTTCCAACCCAAACCATTTGATGGTTCTATGACTTGATCTGGCCACTACACAGCAACAGCACAACAGCTGGGCCAGGCTCTTTGGGGTAAATTGGACTGCTCCACCGGCTCCGCAGAGCAAACCCATTTTTCATTAGCAGAGGATCTCGTCCACGTAACGCCAGAGCTTGCTGCAGCTATCCTGAGCCTATCAGCTGCGGATCTGGCCTCCAGACATAGTTGTCACATCTGACACTTCCAAACAAAATGGGCTCGTAGCATCAATGAAACGGCATCAGAGACAGCTTATAGCAAACGTAGTATGTTAAACATTAACCACAATGCTCACAGTCCTAGAAAGGTCTGATAAGCCACGATTAAACTTAATTACAGATTATTTTATATTACCTACCTCCAAGCACTGTGGAAAATTGCTTCCTTTTAACTGCCTTGGCTGGCTTTCTCTGACCACACACATACTGGGGGATATTTTCCCATGATTGATGTATTTGTTTACCGAGCTCCTTGTTCAGATACAGGCTGATTCTCCCTTTAATCAGAGGTGTGAATACCTTAATAGTTGTCAGAGCCCACATTAACCTCTTGATTAAAAGACATCCTCACACTTACCATTAGAGAGATAGAGGGAACAAAGCAAATTCGTAGTCTCCCTGTAAAACTCAGGCTGGGCAGTTATTTTCTATCAGTGTGCCCAGCCCACTGGCATTTTATCAAGTTGTGTCTTACAGCAGAAATGTTTTTTTCTTCCTTTTTTTTTTTTTTTCCTTTTACCAGTGAGTAGATGGAAGGATTTTGGTGGGTTGGGTTTTTCTGCCGTTGCCTAAGGGCAAAAAGCTCCATGAACATCAGTTTTCACTCGACTCCCTTTGACTGCTTACCTACTCTGGCTGTCGCGCTCTCTCGCTACAGCAGTATTACCAATACAATAAACATGTCAAAATTCAGAAGCACAAACAAGTTAATCTGTGACACTAATATTGCCTGGCAAATAATTCTCCTTGTTTCTGCAAGGGCTTCAGTTTCTTGTGGATTCAAAGCAAATTCATCTTTAATTTGATGCCTCGGTCTTATTTTTCTTTCCCAATCTCATTAGAGTAAAAATAGCAAGGACATCCATATGATTAAAGACTTCATGTGCAAGAAAGCAATCTGGTCATAGTGCTCCTTAGCTTTATGTACTTCTTTCTATTTGACAACATTAATTTGCCATCTGTCAGCTCAGTTACATAGTTTACTTGCTGCTTGCTTGGCGTTCACCTCCCCCTTTTTCGTTGTCAGCTGTTTTTAATAGTTGGGCCTCCTTGAGTGGGCCATTTATGCAGATTTGAAACAGGAGAAATCCTAAAAACTGACCATGTGGGAACCCACTTTGTGCTCCCCAGGCTGCCGCAGCCGCGCGCAGACCTCCTCCCTCTCCCGCGCACCCCCAGCACTTAAAAAATCAGATTTTTCCATACCTCCGTAGCACCTTTCACCTGGGGAACTCCCGAACATCACGCAGAAGATACAACCAGCCGAATTTTGTTCTCTTGCGCAGGTCTGCTGAATTGTACAAGGTTTCCTGGGAGCAGCATTCAGCCCTAAACATCAGCAGTTAAAATAAATGGAAGAGGTCGTTAAGATCACACAAGCAAGGTGCCCAGCACAGAACAAGGATGGCCAGGCAGCTCCCACCGCAGCCCACCACCACCCAGCGTGTCCTCGGGGGCCACGCGCTTTGCCGCCTGGTCCCATGTGCAGCACAGGTCCAACACGCAGCCGGCATTTATCTCACACAGACGTCTGCAGTAAGGGTTACGGATACACTCCAAAATCGGTTCTTCAATCTTTTGTGACAACTGCCTGAATTCCTAAAGATGTTCCTGTGGCATCTAACAGCCTTAATTCTAGGAAAAAAAACCCCCCAAATCTACCAACCAAACTGGGAGATGGCAAGGAGAACTGGGAGACGATGCTCTGCTACCAAAACGTGCACTGTTTCGGAGAGGAATGGGAGCATCTCGTTCCCAACTTCCAACTCCTACCAGGCACCCAGCTGAGTGGCAGGCTAAAAGCAGGCTTTCACCCCATTTTTCAGAAGTTCTCTCCAAAACTCTGGAATTTTCTTCTGTTGGTGCAATTCCTTCATCATATTCTATTATTATTGCCCATTTAGTATGGGCTGTCTCTGAAAACGCTCCCTTTGTACAACATTTTTAAAAGCGATCTTGCAAATACTTAAGCACATCTATAAAAGTTTTGCTGTCACAATGAAGACCTTCTGTCTTCCAAAATCCACCGCAGGGAGCGGAGCCCAGTGGGCTCAGCCTTTGTGTGCACCATTTCCCACCCGCTGACAGTGAGAAGGTAAAAACCAAACACTCTTCCTTTTCTTGGAAACGCCCCGGGGTTTGGGACAGGAGGCTTTTAGAGCTGCATCCCCAGAGCAGCCAGGGCCAGGGACTGACGCGGGAGGTGAGCCTGGACTCCATCACTTACGGGCACTTTTTTTCCAGATCCCAAACATTTAACCCTCCAAATCTCATACTGATGTTAAGAATTATGCTTATAAAAGGAACTGCATTAGCTAATAGATCTGAAATCATATTGATTTATCTGCATACACAGCAAAACCAAATCTGTCCGGTTTTTTCCCCCATCATTTTTCTGCTAGTTGAAGATTTTCAGGATACTCTGGAGCACTGAAATGAAAAGATGACCTTTTCTCCTGAGCAGAAAGCCAACATCAGGACTGATGACTGCTGGATTCACAGCGGAAAGCAGAGCTGTGCCCAGGCAGCGCTTTGGGCCAGGGCTCCACGGCTCACCCCGATGGTGAGCGCACAGGTCCTGCCCTTCGCCAGTCACCTGGCCCACGCTCTTCCTTCTCCACCTAAATTTGTGTGAGGGGAAGTATACCTGGAAGGGTTTTTCATCCTCAAGGGTAGCTAAATTACCTGCAAATAAGTGAATTAAGTGGTTTTATCAACATGAGAATTCCTTACCTTCCAGAGCTGCTGTCTGCTTTGTTTACGCCCTGTTTCAGGAAGAAGTGACATTATCAGGGCTCCTGACTAGTTTGCACTGGTGGTTGGGTTTTGTTTGGTTTCTTCCTAGTTGCCTTCTCAAAAACTCGTTTCCAGGTGCTTAGAGAAATACGTAAAGGCTTAAAATCTTTTCAACTGAAAAGACAGTAGCGGATGTAGAACGGTATCTCAGCTCTAGATTAAACATAAAGGGCCCTCATCCTTCCTCCCAGGGAGGGCGCAAGGTTGCAAAGGGATGTTAGCCTGGGTGACATCCACCCACTTTACACCCCTTTGCTAAGATCACTCCAGTGATCCAGCAGAAGGCTTGGACATCAGCAGAGGGTGTCTGAACTCAGACTACACCTGGAACTCAGCTGAATGCATTTTTGCTGGGTTTGATCCACATCCTGGGCAGAATGCAGGCCAGCACTGGGACAGGTCCTTGTCCATGGGTCCAGAAGAGAGCTGCTGGTGATGGAGAGAGAAGGGTGATCCTACCCAGGACAGGCTGGTCAGTGGCAGGAGGTGAGGCACAGAGGCCAACACCACTTTGTATCAGGATTAGTATTTCCAGAAAAGCCAAGATGGAAATGACTTTCCAGCTCTGCTAGCCAAGCCCCGGTGTGAGCAGCCCTGAGAAGATCACCCCAGTAAAGGGAAGTCCGACTGTGCGACAGAGCCAAAGCAATACCTCCAGCACCGCTCCCCCGATGGGAGCCTGGCCAGATGTGTGCCTGCCTCTGGGGCTACAGCAGTCTTGTAATTTATAACAGTCTCCAGGCTGCTCTCATTTACGTCGGGGGCCAATGCACAGCTCGCTTCAGACAGAGTTCAAAGGCTGCCCCGGGCTGCTCTGCACGCAGGCTGGCCGCCGGCCGGCACCCAGGTCAGCAGCTGGCACCGTCCCCTCACCAGATCCGGCTTCCAACGTCGTGTACAAATGGGGCCAGCGACCAGCTGGCAGCTCTAACGGGCTACCAAATCCTTCCTCACACCTCCTCCAGGTACCCTGACAAGCACTGCTTCGCACCTCCACCTTGTAACGTACAGATTTGTGCAGCTGGTGCAAAGATGTAACCCCGCAAAGGGTATCCAAACCTGCTTCTAGGTTCACAAAGCCCATCCCATCATTGTGTGGCAAAGATACTTAAACTCTGTACCAAAGGCAGCATTTCATAATTTCGAAACGTAACCACTGCTCCAAACATTTCCCAGTATCAGCATTGGACTCAGAATTTAAGAACATTTTTGGGAGCCGTAAGCTCTGCACCACTGGCCGAACCCTGCCTTGTGCAGGCAACACGCTGGTATAGATGACAGAAGCTATAATGACCAAGGAAATCCATCAACACTTTGACCAAAACAGAAACAGTGGAAAAAAAGAACATAAACACGATGCTGTCGGCAAAATTCCTCAGAAACGTTCAGTTTAAGAAAGCTGAGCCGTTAACATTTACAATAAGCTTTTGGGACACTGTCTTTGCAGAGGCTGGATTCATTTGAGGAGCTCATTCATTTGCAGGGGGGGTTAGTGAACCAACCAGTCCTCCTGCTCCTCCTCCTCTCTCTGGGAAGACTCATTAGCTACAGGGAAACTCAGTGTGAAAGGGAGGTGTGTGTGGGGTACGGGTAATTACACAGGCACCTCCGAAATAAATCACGAACCTACTGTTGATATGACTGCAAACCTGGAACTGATCCTCATTTTAGCCTGGGAGAAGGTCTTCAGCAACACTCTATAAACTACAAAGAGAAGAAAAGGAAATTGACTTTAAAAACAACATTTTAATAATACTGAGGTGTTGACAAAACCCTTGGAGAGCAAAGGAGCTCCATCACACGGGATGGACTCACTGCCTGGGAAAGCGGTTCCTGGCATCTGCTTGGGGCATTGTCGGGGCCAATGTTTCGTTAGCTCTGCGACTCCTGCTATCATCACGTGCCTGGAGAGGATGCTGTGGTGGAAAACAGGCTGCAGGGACAGCTAGGCTGGTACTGGCTGGCCCACTGACTCTCTTCAAACACTGCTCCCCAGCAGGAGCAACGGCAGAGGCAGGACGGCCCTCAGCCAAACAGAGGGTGCAGAGCCGCGGTGCTCTGCAGCATCATGGGATGTGAAAGGGAGGTCAGAGCTGCTGCATTGAACAGGGAATCCCAGAGGGAATCGGGATGCGTGCTCCCGAAGCATGTGTGCCGTTAGCCACACGTGCCTGCGATGGAAACGCGAGCGCAAACTGCAAATGTGCTGTCTAGCACGTAGGCTTTGAGCCTGCAATATCCGAGATGCACCAGCCTTGTGGTGCACGCACCGTACCGTTCCACGCGTGCCTGCAGTGACTAGTTACCCTGGAAATATATAAGCCAGGCTCTTAGTCACATTACGTCTCCCAAAATACGCTCCAAGTCCCCCTCTGGCTTTGAGCTGGCCACCTGACACCCAGAGGTCCTACAGATGCAGTGCAGTGTCAGTGCTAACAGGGACACAGCGATGCTGCTGGAAAGGACGGACCTGTGAAACTCCCCCTGGTTACACCAGAAAAATTCCAATCTAGCAGGTTCAGGATGCTCTTCTGAAAGCCCGGAGGATGTCTGAGCTACCCCCAATTGTAGGAGCCACGCTTTCTTGAAAATCTAAGTTATTTCTAGGGCTCCGTTCTCTTCCCTTAAATTGGGATGACAGTTTTGACCGCCTTTTCGGCAATGACTGTCTCCTACACAGCAGACGTACAACGTCTCAGCCACCAGCCAGGCTGACAGTAACGTAACGACAATCATGGTGATTCCACGTCAGACTATGGTGCAGAGTGCTCGCGCTGATACCCGGCGCTCCGCAGCCAGACCCAAAACCACGAGGGAAAGGCACTGGAGTCCCGAAGCGAAAACCTGTGTAATGCAATAAAAAAAAGCCACAGAAAAACTCAACAGAACACAGTGGCCCAGACTCACAGCTGATGCACCCTCATACCTCGACTGGTTTTGATAAAATTATACTGTTTCCAGGCAGCTGAGGGTCTCTCTCTGGTCCGTGGCTCAGGCAGAGGTTTGAGAGGCACACAATAACCCCAGACATTTTACAAAGAAGAGCTGCTGAGCTGAGCACGCCGAGCAGAGGACAGGCAGCGACGGCTCCAGGCTGCCACCTCGCCATTTGTCATGTCAGTCATGCTTAGGTGGCTCCAAGGCATTAGTTTTCCATTTAATTTGGGAAATGTTCCCAGAAAGTCTCGACTCCTGAATACAAGTAAGAGTTGCTTCGAAAATACTTCATTGCACTTGGCTACCTTTGGGCACAACGCTGAGTTAGAGGAGTTGCTCCTGGGCGGACCCGCCTGGTCCATGGCTGCGGACACTTTTCTGACTTTGCCCACATCCTACCAGGAGCCAAACGGGCAAGAGGTCTTTTGCAGGTATCTGCTAATTAGTGTTATGCTTCTGAATCCCGACCCATTTTCCTGGCCCTTTGGACGCGGGGCATCAGGTGTTTACATACAGCGCTGGTGTTACTCAAGCATGAATCGCTGCCACAACTCGCTGCCTCTCACCTAAGCAGCCTGACGCCGGCGTGCGCTGCCACACGCTGCGACCCCGGGCCGTTCATCGGGCGGGGGTAGCAGTGATTTCCTCACTGTGACTTCACGTCTTGCAGCGTAAGAGATCAGATCATCATCTAGCCGCTGAGGTAATGTTTAAATCCAGACTCTGGAGTCACTGGATATGCAGTGGATTATGACCAAGCCACAACCCAATGTATTTATTGCAGATAAAGCAGGCTGTGCAATGGATATATGCTATTAACAAGGAAGAATTTTGTGGGGGTGATGAGTGTGTAGGTGCTGGTGCAACTTCTGCTGCTTGTAGCTACACACATCTATGGTGAGTAAATACACTAATTCCATCAGTCTCTTGTACGCACCATCCATATCCAACACTTGCACATCCCAGGTAATACCACAGGCGCCTCCAGCTGCCACCCAGCACCAGGTACAGCATGGGACACTGCCCGTCCCTGACCTCCACCCCTCCCCACCTGTAAAACACCCACAGCACCAGGACCCGCTCTGTTTTAACTACAGGGACAAAGGAGCTGCACTTAACATGTATTTTGGTCCTGCCCTGCTATTTCCACCTGCTAAAAGAGAACTAAAAACCCTTAAAGAACTGAATTCTACAGATCTCCCCATCCTTAACACGTCACCCGCGGAGCGAGGTCCTGGCTGGGTCTGCAGGAGAGCGGGGTGCGAGGCAGGGAGCAAAGCCTGGCACTGCTCCCATACTCTGCTCCACGCTGCCCGACTTCTCTTCCCATGTCTCCCTCTCAGCTTTGCTTTCCTTAAAATACTTTGAAGGTTCTTTTGCATTGTGGTTGCTTTTCAGATGCACCATAAAAATCTGCGTGCTGGGAATACTGTGGTTAAGACATGGGAATGCAAACATTGTGGGAATAACTTGGGGTTTGTTTTGCTTTTCCTTCCCCTTTTTTCCCCTTCTATAAACTAACTTTTCCACTTCTTCAGTATGTTGGCACTTAGAACTTGTTTGGCCTGTTAATAGAAACAAGGACTCGAGGGGTCACACAAATGATCTGTTTTGAAAAACGAGCAGAAGTCTGTCGCAAGCTCTCGGCCAGGATTCCAGCAGGTAATTTTGGGTGTACGGACTTGCACATCTAAGCACTCAGCTGGTGGTGACTCATGTGGCTGCGACTCATGACCCTCCGTCCGTCCCCCAGCCTAGCTGCCACCGCCCTCATGCCCCTGCTTGTCCCCCAGCCCCTGTCCATCCCTCTCCCCAGCAGCCTGCCCCCACCCGTGCCAAGGGCCCTCTCCAGGCCATCCCACCTCACGTCCTCCTCCCACTCTGAGAAGATGACCATTAGCTCTCACTGCTGTCCACAACCTCACCCTCCGATGTCCTCGCTGCTATCCCCCCGCACAGCTGATGCCAGGCATGCTTTTGCGTCCTAACAGCGCATTTTACCAACCAGAGGAGAGTCGCAGCTGCTGTAGATCTCTGCGCAGGAGGAGACACTGCAGGGTATCATCGCGGTGAGCCACAACCCGTCCCGCTCAATACTGAAGACGAGCAAGTTTGCTGTACTGGCTCCATGGCAGCGAGACATGCGCTATCAGCATACGCTCTGCTCTCTGGAAAAAACAAACAAACAAAGATTTTAATGTCGTTAGGGTTTGGGTTTTTTCAGTGGTTCTTACAGATCTGTCCTAGATCAGATCACAGACCGATTTGTTTTGGAAGCAGCAAATGATTTGCATTGAATAACTAAAAGATGAAAAGCATTTCCTTAGGAGTGGCTTTCCCACCAATGGCTCCTGTTGGCACATCAGCAGCCACCACACCATCTTCAGCCCACCCTGAAGGAAGGAAAGGCTAATACTGCCGTCCTGTCACCTGCAGACCTGAGACTCAAGAGCGTCAGGGCCCTGGCAGGAGAGCACGCACTGCTAAGGGCCAAGCCAAGTCCTCGCCAACTCCTGAAGTCTCATTCCGCTTCCTAGGAAGTGGCGCTTTCCAGGAAACAGCACTTCGGTTTTTACCTATTTAGTAAAGAAAACATTCCCATAGTTATTCAAAAAGGGCTCAAGATGTGATACTGTGAAAAAACAAAATAAAAGAAAATAAAGTACCCCTCACTTTTTTATCATCTTGACCTGTATCTCCTGAACATTTCAGTTTGGTTGTACCACGGTGCTCTTCAGTCTTCACTCTTCATCAACGTCTCGGAGCCGTCTGCGTACAGGCTGTTTCTAAAGGGCTTTGGACACTGAAGTCTATTCCAAAATGCTTCTCAAAAACAGAGTAAAACAAGGGTGATGTGAGCTCCTAGTCTCTGGTCTATCTGCAAAGTGCCTGCTAAAGTGCTGTAGTAGGCAGATCATAATTAATAATTAGGATTATTTATAGTGGGGCCTGCCGAACAGAATTGAAAGTGTCATCAGATTTTACATCCAAAATATTGTCTCAGTTAGTCCCTTCTAATTCCCAGGCATTGCTGTGGGAAGATACAATTGCACATGTAAATACTTTCCCATGCCTCCTCACCACGCGCGTATTTCGCATGTGTAAAGCATATGGGAATGTACGTAGGGCCTCGTTGGAAATGTAGTGTGTGTGTAAATTGTTGCTTGTCTACATCTGTGTATCTAATTGCATGTGAAAATCACTACTTCAGTTGCATCAATGAAATACAACTTTTTGAAAATATAGCTTGCATATGTTTCTCATTCATTTTAGTGAGGCACAAGATGATCCAGTTGAAAAACAGTAGCTAAGACCAGATGTTCTTCTGTTCCTCCAGCGTGAGAGACGCAGCTCGGCCTCAGAAAGGCAAAGCTGCTTAGCTTCGGATACTTGCAGTATCATGGGAGAGAAAGATCATCTCCTTCAGTGGCCTCCCTTTCCAAGGACTCGGACCCACTCCCAAACGATGGACGCAGCAGAAGTTCACCTTTGCTTCCAGTAATTTAGAATCCAGCACCAGGTCTTCTTCGCGTGCTGATGAGCAACGGCTGGAAATGCTGTGCTGTGGTCATCTGGGGGGTTTTGTGGCAACCAGGGGACACTCCTGGGGACGCTCCTGGCCAGCTAAGACGGCACATATGGCAGAGGTTTCATGTAATGCATGAAGGGAAGGGTAGTTCACCCAGCTTTGCCAAAACATCATTTTTAAGCTATGGGCCTATTTCTAAACAATTAAGTTTTGAAGATTTTAGTAACTCCTTGAATTTTTCCACAGCTCTGCTGCTGCTGCGGTCATATTTCCAAATTCAGTGTACCTCTTACTCCTCCACTTAAAACATTCACTTTTCATTTAAACCTGCAGGAAAAACAAAATCTGGATTACTTTCAAATTATTGGCCAAGCTCAAAGAGACATCCCAGCCCTTTATGGGGCGCAGATAAAAGAGCTCACAGTCCCTGCTCTGCCAGGAAAAACCTTCACTTTCTGTGAAAAACATTAAGAAATCAAACGAAGAGCTTATTAAACTTTTAGATGCAAGAATTTGCGAATTGGACAACGATGCATGTATATGTCAGACCCTTGAGATGAGATGGTGCCTGTCATAAACTGCTGCTGGGCGCGTAAATAAGACTCACTGTGCTCTCCCCCAGCCGGAGAGTATTGAAGTAGGAGCTCGGGCTGAAAGCACTCTTTGTGAGGATCAGCTCCAAAGATTTATGTGGAAGAACCTTTCCTTTATTTACCAGTTTGCTGAGACTGACAAAGTATTTGATAGCTTGGAGCTTCCAGCCTCAGAGTCTGGCTTGTACGAGTGTTTGTCAGTGATGGCACCTGCTTTGCTATTTATTTTTCAGTGCCCTCGCGTCCCGCTGATGACGGACCTTAAGTGAAAGCAACCTGCTCCACACTCTCTTCTCTTCCACCTTTCCCGAGAGCCTCAAACAAAACCGTTTTGGGTGCTTTATTCTAGGACATGTGAACCTAATCCTCCACTTTTCAAAGAAGCATTAGTTACTCTAATAGTTATTCTAAAGTATTAGTTATTCTTCTGAAGAGAGATGTTTTAGTTGGCAGAGGGGCTCTGGCCATTGCAGGTGTTGGAAGTGTAGTTGTACCCGAGGGAGTGATGACTATTAAAAAGCGCTCCTTCTTGCCCATCGGCTCTATAAGGTTACTTTCACAAATAATTGTGGGCTATACAGGGGAGACAAGTCATCTCTGTGCTTATCAACCCAATGGACCTTTATTGGTGCTACTAATGAAGGCACGAGCAGCTGGGACTTGCAGAGCCCACTCCGAGTTTGCAGAGTGAGCAGCTGCAAAAAGCTTTTCGCTTCTTACTAGTAACCTTCCTGCATGTGAGCTGTGAACGGAGACAGATCAACGCCTCAATTTATAAACGCAAATACGTGAACAGGGCTGCTGCAGATAGGGGTGTGCATGACCCCAGGTTTACACCCAAAGATGTAGCAGACACCTGCCCAGTTACCCTGGGCATTGAGCGAGAAAAGCAGTTCGTATTTTCTCCTTGATCAGGCAAATAGAATACATGTACAGCTAGAGGATAATTAAAATAATTTTCTATCTGTAAGTCTTCCTAAATGACTACATTAAACAGAGATCTTGGCTAAAGATTTGCATGAGAGTTCATATTGTTGGTCTTCAAGGTTATGTGCACGTTCGAGAAGACTGAGACCACTTACCTCAGAATATGCTGCTTATGGTACTGCATGCGCTATTCTTCCTTTCTCCTAGCAAGATCATACCCAGCTTACTGATGAATTCTGTTCCAAACACAACTTAAAGCATCGGAAATACCTGGAAGCCTTATCTGCATTTCGGTGCAGATATTTTGCTCCTATATTGGATTTTATCTAGAGAGCAGGCAGTGAGACTACGAACATGTAAAATATTAAAATGTTTTGAGTCATCTCACCAGGGATCTCAAATACTCCATGACCACCTGACACGCACCATAAACCATCATAGATCAGTTTGCTCCATTCACACCAAACTCATGAGTCTGTAGATTCGGCCATCAAGCTCTTCTCAGCCTGTGTGGCCCTGCCACGGGCTCCCTGGAGCAAGCTGCTGTCCTCCTCATCTTCAGTATTTCAGTGTCCCCATCCCGCACAGTCCTGCTTCACGAGATGACTGGGGATGAGCGTCTCATCTTTGCTCAAGGACTTTCCTTCTGACACATTCCTCAAGATGGTCCCAGACCCTGAACTCCGCAGCCTGCGTGTTCCATGCTGGGTTAGAGAGTGGGGTCCCATGGAAGAGAGGGCTTGTGCCATGGATCTGCCCAAAGCAGCTCTGGGCAAGACGTCTCCTTTGATATCACAGGGTGAGCTATTTAGGTACCTCTCAGTATCCTCTGACAGCACAGAAAAGATCTCAAAGCACCATGTTCTTCCAAACTGCAGGCCATAGTTCTTTAGGGTGACTCCTGGCTAGTCTCCCTCATCTCCTCTACAAGCAGCATGGCACCTGGATCCAACAGAGGAGTCTGGATGAAGGACAGTGTCCGTAAGAGTCTTCCCTGCTAAGCTTCCATGTTTCCACCGCATATTTCTTTTCCCAGTTTTATGTGGCAGTTCACGTGACTTAAAACCATCTTTAAGTGTCCTGGGACATTTTCCATTTGCCGTGCATGACTCAGCGATCCCAAAACGATGAGAAAAAAATCACCTTAAAGGTTAGCCTTCTCCAGATGCCCACCTGGCTGCCTTGATGATCTCCCAAGTGCTCCGAGTGATGGAGTGCAAACCTGACGATGCCACGTACCTCGACAGAGCGCATTAATTTATTTCAGAGTGACTTCCTTGGAGCCAGCAGCCTTCGACCAAGAACCAAGGAGGCTCTGGCAGAATGGTGGTCGGAGTCTCCCTCCACTCATCCAGAACATGTTATTGCTGGTGCGGGAAGCAAATACAGCCGACCAGTAACGCCTGCTGCCAAAGAAAACACTCACTTTACTGTATCTGGTGTTTTGAAATGTATGAAAATAAATTATTTATTATCATGACTTTTGGGCTGAACCTGTTTATATGGGCTTGCATCTGTCTGATCTGAAGACTGAGTCACTGACTGACAGACACCCAGTTGGCTGGTCCAGATACTTACATTATGTCCATACTGTTCCAACAGCTTAAATAAAAATAGCAAGTTTGAAACTTCTCCTCTGTTGGCATTTCTTCATAGAGACGGGGTGTTGCTTAAAGAAACATCAAATCACTCTTAAAGAGGTCAGATCTGCAGGGTGAAATGGTAGAATTAATGGTGAGACTCCCTGGCTGCAGATTTCCAGCCCAGCTCTAGACCCCTCAGCAGCTGTGCTGGGTGCCAAGAGGATGGGTGAGGAGGTTTGGATGATGTGTGAACCGCTTCAGAGCTTCCCGCAAAATATCAGTCAATGAGAAATAAAAGTTTGCTGAAGTCCAAAACTTGCAGAACCTTCTGCCACTGCCAGCCACTTCCACGTCTGGCAGCCGGGGCAAACTCAAGAGTAGGATTTCCACAGACGCCAAGTTAATTCTTTTTCCTCCTCTTTCCTTTGTACCCCCTCAGACCCAGGGAAGACTGAAGTGAGAGCCTCTTGGAGAGGGAGGAGGATGGAGATGTGGGACTGCAGCAGAACCTTCCCATCCCTCTGGCAAGGGGCTTCTGTTGTATCATACAGAATTCCAGAAATGTGACTCAGAATAGAAACATCATTTTCTCCACTACCCTGTCCAGCAAGGTACAAACGTCTCACCTCTCAGTGCAGAATAAGCAGACTCGAGGCTGAATTTGAGTCGCTCCAGACTTGCAGACATTTAAGGCTTTGTACCATCAGGGCAATTTTCTGATTTCCTGACTCTCGGTTAGTTTGTAACCTTTAAATCTCCATTTCCTGAATTCCTTTTTCATCTCATCACTACATCAGCAAAGTTACTTGCAGTAATCTGACGCCTATGCAGATCCTCAGGTGTGACCTGAAGGAAGGCTACCTGGATGGGCAGAGAGAGGTCAAAGAGCCCGAAGCCACAGATAAGATGTCGGCCCTCCTCCTTATCTGCTTCATTAGGCAGGAACTGAAAGCGGCTGCCAGCAAATGCTGTGTCCTGCCAACAAGCAAAAGGTCCGGGCAGACAGCATTCCCACGGGCCTGGCTCCCAGATGGCTTTTCTGGGATATACTATCGCCACAAATGCTGCAACATCATGGAATCATAGAATCATCGACTGGTTTGGGTGGGAAGGGACCTCCCAGCCCACCCAGTGCCACCCCCTGCCATGGGCAGGGACACCCCCCACCAGCCCAGGCTGCCCAAAGCCCCATCCAACCTGGCCTTGGACACTGCCAGGGAGTCAGGGGCAGCCACAGCTTCTTGGGGCACCCTGTGCCAGGGCCTCAGCACCCTCACAGGGAAGGGAGCAGAATCCCCTTCCTGGCCCTGCTGGCCATGCTGGGTTTGATGCAGCCCAGGACACGAGTGGCTTTCTGGGCTGCCAGCGCATGCTGCCGGCTCCTGCTGATCAATCCGGCTCATCAGTCTTCAAATCCTACCAGTGCTGTAGCCAGGAGCCAGCAAGCAAGAAGAGCCTTGGACATTTTGAAGGCCAGAGGCAATATTGCCAAGGCAAGGCAGAGCTATGCTATTAGAAGAGACGTCAGCCATCTCACAGCCTCTTCCCAGGGACTTCAGTACAGATACTAATGATACCATGGTAAGAAAGGGATCATTCTAGGGCTCTGGTGAGCCTTCTACCGCTCTCAACACTGCGAAGGCTACAATTCCTTACCCAGCATGTCCTTTTGAGAACTACTTGGGAATATCTCGAGACCACAAAGAATTAATGATACGTACTCATGCTGCAATACACATCCGAGTGGCTGTCTGCCAGGAACCGAGCAAAAAACCGAATCATAGTCATGCCTGAGTTGGAATTGTCCAGCTTTTTCATTCAAAACACTCTGATCAGGATTAGGAACCTGAACAATTTAGATGGTCTACAGTGAACACCGTGACTTGCCTTTTGTCTCAGAAGAACTCTTGTTTCAGTGATTACAGCCATTTATGGGCTAGATCTACACATGATCATAGAATCATTAAGACCTCAAGGATCATCTAGTCTAACCGTCCCCCCACCACCTATTACCCACTAAACCATGTCCCTAAGTACCACATCCAACCTTTCCTTAAACACCCCAGGGACGGTGACTCCACCACCTCCCTGGGCAACCCGTTCCAATGTCCCATCAGACTGTTTTTTTCCACCTGAAGGTGATACCCATTTTTATGTAACTGAAACAAGCATCTAATCACAGTTTCTGCCTTGATTTCACAGACTATTTTTAAAGAAGAGGAAGCAATTCAGCGCAGTCTGGACTTCTGCGAATGAGACAAACATGCAAAGATGAAGAGGATCTCCTGCTTAACACCCATACCTTGGAGCAACAGCCAGTATCTAAGTGAAGTATAATATTCTCCACTCGCTCTGCACTTGCAAGCATGGAAGACTATGAGGAGGATGTGTGTTTGTGGTCAAGGAGGTATGCAAGCTATGCTCTGTGTGGATGGAATACGCCTGGTGCTGAAAGCTGTGGGATAGAAGAATGAATGCAGTTGTATTGGGAGAGGGAGGAATGCTTACAGTATTTTGTGTCCTCAAATGTGGATTAGCTTGGACAGGGATGTAAGGTGGGAAGGACATATCCTGAACACCTGTTTCTACATCTATATTTTTTTTTACTCGTTTTGGAGACAGCATGCCTTGCTTCGTGCTCTCTGTCCTTATTCTGCACTGAGGTCCTTTCCATTCCGTGCAAAAATAGCTTCTCCTCTCATGAAGCTCAGTTGTGCATCTAAGTGCGGAGAGGCCAAGAGGGGAGTGGTGCTCACATGCCATGTGTCAAGGCTGCAGAAGACTGGGCACCCATCTGCCTACGGACACACTGGGGAACTGGAGCAGCAGAGAAGCCCCTATGCCAGGACCCAAACCTCCTGCTGCTGTGCTGAGCCCACTCCGTGTCTGCTGACTTCCTTCACGCTGGTCTCTGCTGGTGCTTTCCTTCCACGGCTCAGGCTGCCGCTGAACTCAGCGGGAATTTGGCCGAGTCAAGGTACTCAGGGTGGACTCATTGGGGAACGTGGTAAAAATGTGCATGCAATGAGTCGGCAAACAGTGCTATTCTCACTTTTGTCAGCAAAAGGAAATTTAATTGATTTATCAAGAAGCTAAGGCTAAAAATCCCTCAAGAGGCAATGGAAATACATGCACTTCCACTGACCTCTGAAAATACGTGATTTATGGGAGTACCCGCTTATTTACCTAAATTCCCACAAACTGACCTGAAAAAATTAGCCCTTGATCTGTGATGGCAAGGGACTCCACAGAGGTAAAGTCACTGAAGGAGAAAGAAGCAAAACCAGAATCAAAAGTATTATTTAAAACCAGAAATACATTGAAGGGACAGAAAATAATTTGTACTAAGTAGCGTAACAGAATACCGCTTGGCAACGCTGTTAGGCTGTGGATGGACACAGAGACGCAGGGCTTCAAGCTAGTTTGGTTTGGCTCTTGGTAATTAGGAACTTGAAAGGAAATTCGAAAACACAGAAATAATAATTTCAACTCGAAATGCTACAGTTCCACAGACCTATAGCCACACGCCTGACCTGCGCTCCCAGGGAACCTCCATGTGCACCCTCGGCAGAGCTGCTGGGCTTGATGAAGTCACGTTCCTCTTCAGAAATTCATTTTTCACAGGACGGCTACCACCCCTCAACCTACCACCTACGCTAGGTGTCCGGGTGCCAATGCTCGCTGAGGGATCACAGAAACGTTTAGACTGCAGACTGCAAGACAAACCCCCTTGTGAAAAGCTCTGTGTTCTCTTAGGGTATTTCTACAAAGATGACAGGACCCTGGCTCTCAAGACGTCCCATGAATTAATGTACCGCAGTAGACTGGACAGTATGTAGGGCCTCCGTCTTGGAGAGATGAAGAGTTTTGTTCTTTCTGTTAGATTTGAACCTGAGATCCAGGGGGTGCAAACGAGATGCACAGGCCTGCTGATCAGCCCCCATAGCAAATACCAGCTCTTAAATTTTCTTTGAAAAAAGGTTTGATGAAATTTAACCTTCCCCCTTGCAATCTCGGCACAGCCAGCTCCGCTGTAGTCAGTCGAGAAATATGACGAAAACGAGCTATTTCAGATGCCAGATCAGAAACGCATGCTGCTCCACGTGTACAGAAAGCATCGTGAAAAGACGATGGACCACCACCAATTCTGATGTGTAATGCTTGAAGTGATCTAGGATCTTGTACGCATCTGGGAACCGAGGAAATGAAAAGTAAAAGCCCAGAAGACAGCAAAAGTAGCTGAGAACAAAATCTGTAAATTTGTTTGTCTAGAGACTGAAAAGTTGGTCAGGCCATACTCTGTGGTGGCTCTGAACCAGGACTGGATGTTCTGTCATGCCTCAGAGGTCTAACCTGAAGCTACTCTTAGATCTCCTGACGGTGTTTTACGTAAAAGAGGCCATAGAGTCCATCAGAATCAGACTGTGAGAGCCTGAAGCCAGATTTGGATCTGGACTCTGTGGGTTTGGCTCATTTCTAGGCATAAGTGAAAATGCGTTTGGTGGTCTGATTCAAGTCTCCAGCAAACAGGTGAGTTGGCTTTGTTCAAAACCACTGTATAATTCTGCATGATTGGCACCTTTCACTTAAAAGAAGCCTGAGCTGCATTAGCCAGCAATGAATTAAATTGGCAGAGGCTTGGAGAGGTTTGTAAAGCAGTTGGCTCTCTTCAAGGCTTAGATTCTCTCAGTTTCATGAACCCAAATCCACACTGGAATAGAAAGCAAAAGAATAAACTACCTACCTGGCATCTGATAGCAAGAAGAATGCCGTTCTTTTTAAAACAAATAAACAAAAAAATCTCTCTTAATGTGATAATCTTACAATAACTAATTATTCCAATGAACAAATGACACCAAGACAAGAAGTATCCTGGAGTCAGAGGCATGAACTTTTAGCTGGTAGGTCAACGGTAACAGATCTTGTTTGAACAAGCCTGACAAAGATCTGCTGAGCAATATCCATTGGGGCCAGCAGTGCTTGGCTGTCTGCATTGTGGTGGGGAGATAGACTTGGATAACGGTGTCACTCACTCCTTTGCTGACACTAGCCAAGCATAATGAAGATTGGCCAAAGCCTTCTTCAGCATGATGGCAAGAGTGAAATGCTGAAAAGACCTAAAAATGGTTGATACGGATGAATTAGAATGAAATGGTTGCAGTAACAATGATCTGAGACGGCATGTCCAGCGCTGAAGCCAACACAACCCTGTTCCAACCCCCTCTTTCCTCTCTAATGGCCTCCACGCTGCATTTTCATGTATGCTGCAAAAAATTATGCAAGTCCATCCAGCCCACAGCGGTGTCAAGGGATGTCTACACCGCAGACTACAGCATAATGCTGAGGTATCTGGATCAGCTGTAAATGAGCTCATCGGAGTACCTCTGGCCACGCAACTGCAGCTTCAGAACCTGCTTTGCCTAACGAGTTCTTTTTGATAACTAGTAACAATTGTTAATTTTAACGCCGATAACAGCCTTAGCGTTAGTTGAGGTGTCCAAGGCCAGGGACCTGCTGATTTAAACACAGAACACATCTGCCCCCAGAACTTCTGAAGTCAGACCAGACACAGGAAGCGGATATGGAGAGATGAGCAGGCCGAGCAGAAAGAAACCAACTGAAGAGCCGCACTAGCTTAGTTCTCGCAGGAAGACCTCGCTGCTATTAAATCCAAGTATTAGCTGAAACGAAGACAAAAAGGAGAACAGAAAATTACAGCCTTTTTTTCTGTTTTGATGGAGAGTTTTGCCTGGCTCTCATCCTAAAATGGAGAACGAAAGCTTCACTGGATGCATCCAGTAAATTCTAATCTTTATTAGAAATTAAGCCATCAAGACCTGTTTTCTTGTGCATAAAAATCCAGCCTGAATTTTTCAGCAGCAGTTGCTGGTTTAGCCGTTTCACAAAGCTGGCTGAGAGTGCGTGGCTTTTTTGGCAGTAAAAGAGAGATCTGCAATATCACTCAGAACACCTTAATCCATTTTCAGAGAAAGGTCAGATCATCGGGTCAGCATCAAATTGTGGGGACTAGACTCTCTCCTAGGCTATATTGTTCCTGAAAACCCACTAATGACAAAGTTGCGTGAGGCAAAAAAAAATCATACTTGGCTTTGGCCAATGTTTGTGGCCAGGGGCAGCCCAAGGGAAGGGCAGCCCAGGTTGAAATGGTAAGCGTAGATTCAACCCAAGGAATCTGCTTCACCCACAGGCCAGCAGATACCTTAAACCAGTTAGGAACATCAATTCCTCAGCCATGAGGAAGAACTCAAAAGGCGGCAACGTGGATTTTAGGTTTTTTTTGTGAGCAAATTGAGACAATATAAGACCATCATCATCATGGTCCAGGACAAGGAGGACGACTTCCAAGTGTAACCGAAGAAGAGAAGTAAAGGGATACTGCACAGCACAGTGCAGTGATGGTAAGAAATTAGTGCAGATTAACACACTTCTGAGTTCCTAGGTGTTGGTTTGGCACTATGAATGGCCCAAGAAAGAAATCTTAACATGTTATGTGTGTGGAATGTGCTCAGAAGCTGAAGGAAGCCACAAACCCCAGACTGATAACTCGCTATAATACTAGCTGATGGCTGTTTTCAGTCCTCCTCTTTCTCCAATGCATCGTAGAAAAAGCTCTTAAATTCATCAGATCTTGGACATACAGCATGGGTAACGTTCCAGCAAGTAGCCGTTTATTTTATAAGGGGATTTAAATATTGTAAAACTGAATAAAACACAGGTGTTTGCATTACAGACAAATGAACCTTGTGTAAGCTCTAAAAGGATGTGACTTCCAGATTAAAACTTCGCACCGTTTGTGCTGCCTCGGTGGGGGAGGTGAATTTTGGGATCAGCTAGTGCAGCATCTTCCTTCGCATTGCGAGGTCCCGGATTCAAACCTCTGCTCTGTTTGCACACCGGGGAAACGCACGCAGTCAGACAGATGGTGGCCATATTTACATCTCCACAGTTTTGTTAACTTCGAAATTTGGCTGAATGACTGCAACCACCAGACTACCCAAACAGCGATAATTGCCATCTAGTGTCTGGAGCTGCCAGGCTTTCTGAGAAGGATGGACACTGACCCCATTCTGTGCTATATTCAGATGACCCAGCCCAGGCTGCTACCAAGGAAAGCAGGGCTTAATCGAAGCAGGAGCACAAATTCATGTGAAAGATAGATCCACTGACTTTCACACAAGGAAAGAATTACAGCTACCTCTTGGACAGCTTCCCTGGTGATCAAACCCAAACCTTCTGGCCTGCACAGGATCAGCCTCCTCAAGAGGAGAGGTGATATGCAAAACCTTACAACAAGGTTTAAAGACAATGGAACTCTACCTGTGTCAGTTCACTGCCTCCTGATTTACACCAGTAAAAGCGAACAGATAGCCAAGGTAATACTAGTTAATTATTAAATATATAATCAGTGTAACCATGCCCTCTAGAGGACTAAGTTTACCTTCCTAGAGTCAGAACCAGCCCTTGGGTCTGAACACTCATAAAATTTTGGGGAAAGGCATTTGGGATGTTTGCATTTTCCTTCCACATCTGAATCTAGACGCGAATCGCCATTTCCTCACCGGCACCATATCCTACAGTGGGTCGAATCAGCCTCTCAAAATGGCACCGACGGGCGAGTTTTAACTTCTGTACCTGCCCAGTGTCTCTGCCAAACAATTAATTCAGCCAATCCCCACCTGGAGACCGAAGCAGGGATCCAAGGTTTTACTCTCTACCAAAGGGCAGGTCACTTCCATAGACATTCGCGAGGCCTGACCCAAATCAACACGTTGAGTATTAAATAAACAGCGTTCATTTTCTTACCTCCTGCTTTCCACATCTTCCTTCCTTTTCTTTTTTTTTCTGCATTCACTGGCAATTTCCCCAACTTTCCTTGGTCAGTGCGGTTTACATTCCCAGTTGGCTCAAGCTGCAAGAATGAGAGTGAAATCAATCTGCGTGCAGTTTGTTTGCCGTGGCTGCGATGGCCCGAGTCAGACGGGATGCTGGTGGCAGGATCGGCTAGCTGTGTTGGGGGGTACTCGGTGCAGGTTGTAACACAGCCCTGAAGGAGCTGATAAAATGCACGTGGAGTTCAGTCTGAAAAGGTTTTGGCCTGAAACATCCCTACTTTGAGACCAGGAACCCACCGCTGTGAGCGTGTGAGCCACACACCGCCAGCTGTGCGGCGACTTTGAAAAACAAAATCGGGAAAGGAACAGGGAGAGGGTCAAAGGTATGAGCTAACGGGAAGCAACAAAAAGGGAATTCTCCCTCATGGGGTCAGGAGGTTTCTGCTGGGCAGGCTGGTCAATGCAGAACTGCAGACATTCCCTGGGAAGCCCTGCAGACCAGCCTGGGGACGCTGCACTGCGATGGTGGCCTCTGTTCAGGCTGTTGAGGGACAAGCACCCGGCAGGGAGGACACCCCCTTGACATACTGACATCTTTCCTGTGGCACCTCAGCTCGTGTCTCAAGCTAGACTGCTCCCCGGCAGTTTAAGGGACCGATGCAATTGGAGCGCAGCTCTATTTCAGTAGCTCTGTTGAGTAAACGCAATATAGCTCGGACATGGGATTTTTAGAGCTTGGACCATTAGCTTTGCTTTTCTCATTGAGCCGCTGGGATGTTAAACACCGAATATACTACAGCTGTCAGACGTCGGCTTTCCAATCCACTCTGTGGATGTTTTCTTTTCTTTTTTTCTTTTCTTTTTTTTTTTTTTTTTAAATCCCATTTTACTGTATTCATATTTTTTCTGACTTTTCTCCCAATACAAGGATATGTGGTTTTTTCCTTGGTTACTTCCACTCTGCTGACCTGGTTTCTTGCCTTCCTTTGGAAATGTTTAGGTGTCTCGGCAATGGAGAGGATGAATCAGTGAACATACAGCGGGTCTGGGAAAACCCCGGCAGAAAGGAGCGTGTGGGGAGCAGAAAGGATTGCAGAGCCTTCGGAAACAGCTCGGCAACGAAGGGTGCTATTATTTTTCTCTTCTAAATTTTCATTAGTAGGCAGTATTGCCGCTTTGAGCACATGCTGCCCTTGCTCTTAGTTCAGGGAGACCTTTGTGCCCAGTGTAGAGGACAAAACTCCACACATTTTAGTGGCAACTGAAGGACAGTTGTGGCCAGCAGGGCCAGGGAGGGGATTCTGCCCCTCTGCCCCGCTCTGCTGAGACCCCCCTGCAGTGCTGCCTCCAGCTCGGGGGGCCCCAGCACAGGAAGGACATGGAGCTGCTGGAGCGAGTCCAGAGGAGGCCCCGGAGATGCTGCGAGGGCTGGAGCCCCTCTGCTCTGGAGACAGGCTGAGGGAGCTGGGCTTGTCCAGCCTGGAGCAGAGAAGGCTGCGGGGAGCCCTTGGAGCCCCTCCCAGTGCCTGCAGGGGCTGCAGGAAAGCTGGAGAGGGGCTGGTTGCAGGGCAGGGGGGGCCAGGCCAAGGGCAAGGGCCTGAAGCTGCAGGAGGGGAGCTGGAGCTGAGCTGGGAGGCAGCAATCCTTCCCTGGGAGGGTGCTGAGGCCCTGGCACAGGGTGCCCCGAGAAGCTGTGGCTGCCCCTGGCTCCCTGGCAGTGCCCAAGGCCAGGCTGGATGGGGCTTTGGGCAGCCTGGGCTGGTGGGGGGTGTCCCTGCCCGTGGCAGGGGGGGGGAACTAGATGAGCTGTGCGGTCCCTTCCAACTCAAACCAGTCTGTGATTCTATGAACACATAACAAACCACACATTTTCCAGCAGTAGGAAAGTCCTGGCATACTGGAAACTGAAGGATGCTGTGTCAGGAAGGCGCGGATCTAGCCCGCACGGAGGCACTTACTTACGCTTTAATCCGCTCTCAGAAGCACCAACTGCCTCATCTCGGAGCCATGTCTCCGCGGTTCAGTGCTTGGTCACAGCCTACTGGAGATACGGCCCTTTGCTCCACCAGCAACAAACACACCTGAGAGACATGCAGAGATTTGTAGACAGCTCATTAACAGAAAAGAGAGGCCACCTTTGTCAGGTAAATTGAAGACATTGAAAGACATTGAAAATTTGACACACAAATATTGAATAAATACAGAACAATGTAACATGATGATCTGATTATTGAATTTCTAAATTAAAATTGAGACGTAATCTTTAGATACCCTCTCTCTCAAAGGTCAGGAGCAATATTCTAACGTATTTGTTATTTTTCTTTTTAAAGACTGTTCCAGAGAAAAGAGTGAACGAACTGTAACTTAGATGAAACCCCAGCGTTAAGCGTCCTGTATCTTGGCGCTGGGGCAGGGATGCACATCATTTTAAGCATTTTGAGTCATCCCACTGATTTCAGCCAGATTAGTCATACGCTCAGTCTAAGCACAGCGCGAAGGACCCTGTGCGACCAGACTTCGTTTCAAAAAAAGAAGAGACGGTTCATCGTCAGACGTACAGAAGCTCCCTCCGTCAACCCAACGGCACGTGCCTGCACCCCAACCGTTTGAAAAGCGCTTTATAAAAGTGCACGTAGACTTATTGCAAACAAATAGTAAATTTTTTTCTGCCTAGAATCAGTTGAATCTGAATCAAATGAATGGGTGTGTTGAAATGAAGACTGAAAAACAAGAGCGAGTTGCGTAAACTGATAATACTACTATCAGGGTTGAGTAACATGCTAGACCTTTTTCTGAAAGGGGTAAATATTTTTCGAACTCAGTGTTTGATGCAGCTACAGTGACTGACGTTCTGGTTTACAGCGGCACTAAATCACATCATAAATGAAATTTAAAGGTAGTTAATAAAATAATCTTTGTGTCAAATGGGTGAAATGTGGGTTCATCATTTGAAAATGTCACTCTTTGGTTTTGTAGTGTCCCTTAAAGGCTAATCTAAAAGAAAATTAAATTAATCTCATGCTCACCACCCTTGACTTGCAGAAGTGAAAACCTTTCAGGACTTGCCAATTACTAAAGAAACTTCATAGCTGGATTATTCCCAAATTGCACACCCTTTACTTTAACCACTAAAGGCAAACACATGGTTTCGATGGGTCGTAAAAGAACAGGTTGCTTTTTCAGTCCTGAAAGAAGCTGTAATTACTTCCCTTGTTGGGTGACTTCCTGATTTCCTTAGGTTGTTATGGGTGATACTATTCTGCGAAGGTAATTGGAGCTGCCCCAGTGAAGCTGATGACCTGAGGGAATGACCAGCGGCTTTTCAGTCCAGGGGACTCCACCTAATGAGCAGAGTCCTGCTTCCCAGGAAGAGAGGACACTTTAACTGCCTTAAGTGCTTGGTATGTGTACTTTAAAGGCTTATGTTTCCCAGTCCAAGCAAATTACATCTCTGTATGATATTAAGAAACCAAACTAAGCCAGTTCCAGGCACAGATAAGTTGAAGGTATTTTTCTCAGACAGAAATACAAGAAGTAGATCACGCCAGGGAGGTGACCTTCAGGTATTTCTCGGGACAACCAAATGCCAACATACCAACACAAGGAGGTGACCAACAGTTCCTGTAACATAATGTATAACAAAACATGGCTGCAGCGAGCAGCAATGGCTTATTCTAGTGTGAATTAAAGAACTGAACTCAAGAGTTAGAAATGAGACCGCAGAGGCTGGGACAGACTTAGGGAGGGCATCGCCCCTGAGCCATCCTTGGAGGAGAGAGAGAAAGCTGGATGCAGACAGACTCTTGAGGGGCCTGGCCCCCCCTCCTTGCCCTAGCAGATGAGACAGGCATTCATCCAACACCTTAGAAAAGACATCCCCAGAAAAGGCATCTTGCTCAGCTGGCAAAGGGAGGGTCTGCGTTTAGCTGTAACTGTTGCCTGGTTTGGTTTTTGCACATTTTTTCAGATATGTGTGCTGTTACCTGTCTGTTAGCAAGGACAAACTTTGCCTTGCTGCATGCTGAGGGACATGGTTGAAACCTGTGGCTCCTGATTCAAAGTATCCTAGATCTCATGTGTTTTGAAACTAGTGCTGGCTTGGCTTACTGTGTCACTGGCTAGCTGCTCCAAGTAAACTGATGGGAAGAGGTTAAATCAGCCAGCTCTGAGGATGAAAGTCTTGTGTCATGAATCACATGCAGCCCTTCCCCTCATGTCCCCTATACAGTCTGGTGGATCCATCCAGGTATGAACTCTCGCAAGGCGTGTGGGTACATAGAGAAGTTACAGTGAGATAAACACAATCTACACCATTGTGTAAGTTCAATCTGCAGCACCTCACAGCTGTCTGTTACTCTAAGAACAAAAGCTCGTGTATTTTTACTCCAGGGGAAAAGCAAGCATGGGCAAGGACTGAGGAGCAGCTGAGATGCTGATGGTTAACACCCAAATCAATCTCACAGTAACTCAACCACATCCACAGATTCATAGTCTCTGCTAGAAGGTAACGCGTGAAGATGTGAGCGTGCACAGACAGCCCAAAGCCGAGGACTCTGAGACACTCAGCATCTATGGACTGACATTAAAACACCGACCGGGAAAGAGTTCGGCTATGGCACCTCTTCAAAGTGGCCAGAATATGCTAACACTTAAACGACCCAAATCTTACAGCATCTTAATTTCAGAAGTTATTTCAAGAGACATCTTGCCTCTTAATGCAAGAGGCCGCAGACAAGTACATTTACAGCTAAGATCCTCCAGCACCTGCAGGCCCCAGAGAAAGCCTGACATACGGTATCCAGATGTCCTGCACGGCTGGAAAAGGCATAGAGAGCACGGCATCCTCCAGAAGTGACCACGCCGGGGCCGCTCGGAGAGGCAGGTGGCCAGTTAATCGCAGCAAAGGCTCACTCCCCCATCTTTTCTTTCCCCAAACCCCCTACTCAAGGTATTAGAAAACCTGGCCATTGCTTTAAAATATCCGAACGGTTTAAGCCTTCCTTGTAAAACACAACCAAATTACATTTCCAGTGGCTGGTATACAAACTGGATGGCAGAATAGCATTATGTAGCATTTTCCTTGAACCCTGGATCAAAATTAGCGATTGAGGAGGGGCTTCGTTACGTAGGGAGCTCCAGGAGCCTTTGTTGAGCTGATCAATTGAGTACCATCACCATTATTTAAAGACTAAAAGATGATCTGAAGAACAAATTATTTTAATTTGTTATGGATTCTGAAATAGCAGAAGCAGAGCTGCTCCTGATGACACTGAAATAACATTTACGGAAGGCAGGAGTCAAAGCCTGAAACCTGAGCTTGAGCTTGGGAGGGCACACGTGCCTCCGAACACAGGCACCCGAGTGACGGGGGAAATCTAGAGAAGTGATAATGCAGAGAGAGGTAATAAATTACCATTTGTGATGCTGTGTGTCAGGGAAGAAAAATCCGATCTATTAATTGGACCAGACACAATTTCTCCTTCCTGTGGGCAGTAAACAGGCACGTCCAGGTGCCCCGTCCAGCGGGGACTGGCCCCTCAGCGCTGCCCGGGCCAACGCCATGCCCCCGCTGCAGCGTGCAGGCATGCACTACTGCCCTGCAGTGCCACCCACACCCGAGTCTTGCAAAAGCAGATGCAGCAAAAGATGATCACCATCTTATGTCACAGAATCACAGAATCACAGGATCTTTAAGGTTGGAAAAGACCTCTAGGATCATCGCGTCCAACCACCAACCCAACCTCCCCATGGCTACTTCCCCCCGTCCCGCAGTGCCACAGCCACACGCTGTTTGAACCCCTCCAGGGACGGGGACTCCCCCCTCCCTGGGCAGCCTGTCCCCAGCCCTGACCACTCTGTCGGGGAAGGAATTGGTCCTGATCTCCAACCTGACCCTCCCCTGGCGGGAGGCCAAACTTGAGACCATTTCCTCTCATCCTATCCGTAGTTATTGGGAGCAGAGACCAACCCCCCCT